>VUYV01000001.1:12907836-13016328 GCA_008711295.1 Anarhynchus alexandrinus | reverse complement strand
ATGTAGGGTCCTGCACCTAGGGACAAATAACCCCATGCACTGGCACAGGTTAGGGGTTGACCTGCAGGAAAGCAGCTCTGCAGAGAGGGACCTGGGAATCCTGGTGGATAACAAATTGACCGTGAGCCAGCAATGTGCCTTTGTGGCCAAGAGGGCAATGGTATCCCAGCGTCCATTAAAAAGAGCGTGGCCAGCAGATCGAGGGAGGTCATCCTGCTCCTCTACTCTGTCCTGGTAAGGCCACATTTGGAGTGCTGTGTCCAGTTCTGGGCTCCCCAGTTCAGGAAAGACAGGGAACTACTGGAGAGAGTCCAGATGAGGGCTACAAAGATGATCAAGGCAAAGGAGCGCCTCACTTATGAGGAAAGGCTGAGAGACCTGGCTCTTTTTAGCCTGGAGAAGAGAAGACTGAGAGGGGAATCTCATCAATGCTTATAAATACCTAAAGGGCGGGTGTGAAGAGGATGGGGCCACTCTTTTCAGTGGTGCCCAGAGACAGAACAAGGGGCAACAGGCACAAACTGGAACACAGGAAGTTCCATCTGAACATGAGGAAAAGCTTCTTTACTTTGAGGGTGACGGAGCACTGGAACAGGCTGCCCAGAGAGGTTGTGGAGTCTCCTTCTCTGGAGATATTCAAAACCTGCCTGGACACGATCCTGTCCAACCTGCTCTTGGTGAACCTTCTTTAGCAGGGAGGTTGAACTAGATGATCTCCGAAGGTCCCTTCCAAACCCTGACATTCTGTGATTCAGATTTCTCCAATACAAGAAATACAGAATATCAGATGAAACTAGCATGTGACAGATTCAAAATAGCCAAGAGTAAGTGGCTCTTCATAAATGAGGGGAGAAATATCCAAGTAGACCATTCCCCTGCTCACAGCACACACAGGCACTGCCTTTGCTGCCCTCCAGTCCGACGGATGGGCTCAGGCACTCCCTGCAGAGACCCGCACGGCCGCAGGTCTGTGTGGGAGCTGTGTCCGTGTCACAACACACCTTCCGGCAGCAGCTTTGGGCCGAGCGGTAACCACGGTCGGGCCCTCCTCCAGGCGGGCAGTGACCACTGCTTTGCCCCTGGAAACAGGCGGGGACCAGTTACTGCCCATCGCTCTCACCTGTCGGGCCGCCCACGCGCCCATGTGCCGCTCCGCCTCCGCGCGCTCTCCTGAGGGCTCCCGCATGACCCCCACATGACACACACCAGCCGGTCACTCGCAGAGCGCGCGGCGCTTTCGCGGCTCATTTATAACTGCTGCCGGGGGTGTGGCCCCCGCCGCGTCACAGCCCCCCCATGCGCTGCTGGCGCCGGCCCAGCCCGGGCCCTCCTCACGCCTTCCAGAAACTTCGAGAAGCGCCGAAGAGCGCCCTTGCCGGCCCTGCCGCCGCCATTCCCTTCCCCAGCGTGGACTTACCCGCGTGGGAGCTGCTCCTCTCGGCCCTCCCATCACTGAACGCACTGGTAAGGTGTGGAACTGCATACACGTGTGAAGCTTAAGTGAGATAAAGAGAAGACTGGATAATTTAATGGAATAAATGTTTGCTAAATGTGTAGATTCCATGTCTAGCTCAGGAAATGCTTTGGTGACAAATTGCTGGAGTCAGAAAAACAATATTTTGTTTTAAAAGTTTTTTATTCTGTTGATAAGGCAAGGGTCCAAGTACATTTTTGCTATCTAAAGGAATTCCAGATTTAAATATAAACCTTAATGGATAAAACCACACACGGAGAAATTTTATATTCTCTTAGAGATTATGAAATGGCAAGTGTCACCCGGAAAATAGGAAACCAAGATTAAGAATAATCTCCCTTCCATCAGTCTTTTCATTGGCAGTTCTAAAACACTTTTGCACATATGTAATATTTCTCACACTGTTACAAGCTGGGCCAGTAGCATTTTGCTTTTGTTTTTAAAATGACTAAATAAGATAAGGAATGACTGATAAGCCCTAGTTTTCAAAGGTTTGGTCCATCCCTATCTTTCATTGAAATCAAAACCTGTCACTATAGTTGTCAGGTTACAATGGATGGCCAGGGGAGACTAAGAGTCTCCCTCAGCACATACATCAGAACAGAAACTAATAAATAAGGTGTGTACAGTCTCGGAAAAAAAAAAAAAAAAATCTGTTTTCTCCCAAAAACGCAGGAAAGCAATTTTTTCCCCAAGCAAATATAAGTGACAAGATGCGCATAAACTGCTTTGTGCATCTTCCTTCGTTCAAACAATACACTAATTAATTTCCTGTCCATAGAAGCTGGAATAAACTAAGACTAATTAGTGCATTACAAATTTTAAGAGCCTAACATAGTGCAACACGACAACGTTTCACATTTCTTATTTTTTCATGTCCCCTTGCTGAATGGAACTTGGAATAGAAAGACAGAATAAGTCCAGAGGTTGTTCTCTTTAATGACATACATAATGCTAATTAAGATTAAACGTAAGATCTGAGATGCCAGAAGCAGGATTTCTCAAGCACTTTCCATAAAAAAAACCCCAACCAAACGGTGAGTTTGTAACCCAGTGAATTTCTTTAATAAAACAAGCAAACCCCCAAATCTCAGTATAATCTTAAGACAGTCATTTAACTAAGAATATTACTGCTAGAATATATGTAACAGACCTGCTAAACTGTTTGGATGCTCTAAATGTCAGGATATTTACAACAGGATTATCTGAGTTAATCAAGATACCATTGTGGAATCAGAGTTCAAGAAGGATCCTTGGTAGTTCCTGAAAATCAGGATCCTCTACTGCATCTCAAAGAATTTGCTATTAACCCACAGCTCTGAAAATCACCTGCCCTTTTCAAAAGCCTTAATCTATGTTTTGAGTAAGTTAAAAACCCACAAAAGTTGCCAATACAATCCAGACAATGCACCTCAATGACAGAGTGATAGAATCTCACTTGCCAGGAATGAAAGAACGGTTTCTTCCTGATACCGCTCACATGAGCAAATGAATTAGTGCCATATGATCTTCTGGCATTTAGAGAGCTATCCCATATAAAGAGAATTAAGACCGTTATCAGCTAGTATTCTTACAGCATCATTTGTTCACTTCCTGTCAGCTCTCAGTTCATACCTAGTGTAGCCTCTATTTTTGTATAATCCAGAACATAGAACCTGTAGTACAAAAAAAGTCTACCTGAGCAATTTCGCTTTACAGTCTAACCGTAAAAAACTGTGCTTACATTTAACATTATATTTCTATGTTCCACAGCTAAAAGAATAGCACGTACCATGGAGCAAAGTGAGAACCTGGGATGCAAGTGAAGGCCATGCTCTTTCAAAGGCATGGCCGTGGTACTAACTGCTCCAAAGACATCTCGCTCCCCGTGAACGTGGTGGTGCCAAGTGGTGCTTGGCTATGCAATGCATGTGCCTTTGTGCAAGCAGTGCCAAAGCAAGCCTCAGAGATATTGTGCCTCACTGTGGATGAATGTCTCTTGCTGCTACCAGCTAACACCGTTCTTTTGAATGACATATGGAAGCAGTACAGGGCTGTCTTTGGCCAGATTTTTCCTGCGTGCTCTGGATATGCTGTGAGGTGCCCTCTCTTTCCAGAAGTCTAAAGATGGAGTGGTCCAGTAGTGCTTCATCTCGCAACTAAATGTTCTCACATGGCTGTTGCTGAATATGGCCATTACTGGCTTCAGAAATAATGGCTTCATGTACCACATTATAAAAATAGAAATTAGTCAGTTTTCCAATTCAGCTGGCAGGTTTCGTTTTTAATATTTTTATTACTGCAGACATCATCGTCCAGCCATCTGCTAAAGATGAGACAGACAATAACTGAGCAGAACTGGAATGGATTTTGCTGCATTTGCAGCTGGGCATTTCATTACTGTACTCTGATGGGGAATTGACGGGGGGAGGTATTTTGTTCTTTTTATAGAGGCAACCAAAATGTGATGCAAAGCAACACTTCACTGTGAAAAAGGTTGCTGTTGTTTACAGGAAGACCAAATGACCCATACTGACCTTTGCTCACTATTGTCCCATCACTGTTATGAGGGGAGAAGCAGCAAGTCTGGCTCAGTTTCTCCTTCTGTCATTCCTGAGGTTCTTCTGATCACTGAATTATTGAGATTTTGGCAAATTTGAGAGATAAGGCAGGCTAACCCACTCTAGATGCCATAACTGTCCTGTATCTTGCTCACTCCCTCTGCTTCCTTTCCCTCACCTCCCCCTTTTCAGTTCTGCAGGTGAGTTATCCTCCAGGGGATCAACTTGACTATCCTCCCCTTCAGAAACTGGCAGTCCCCAGGCTCTTCCTTGCTTAAATCCCAAATTACTCCAGAATAGACAATTAGGATGAGTAGCTTTGGCCAGCTGTAGGCCATTTTGGTTTTAAAAGGGCAGAACACACACACAGAGGTAAGCGTGCTTTTCTATGAAATAAAAATCTCTAAGAAAAGCACATATTTTTCCTTTTTTTTTTTGTTTTAGTTTGGCAAAAATCAAATAAAACAGTGCCTATTAGGGTTAATGGTAAGTCCAAGGCCGGGGGTGTATGTGCGTGTGTGTGTGTGCGCACCCTGAAGTTATGTCAGAATACACAGCAGTCTTCTGCACACAGAATTTAAAACTGAAACCTTGAAGTTCCATGGTAGCTTTTACATTAGAAGTTTCTGGGGTTTGGTGGTCTTTACCCAAAACTGCTCCTACACAGTTGTCCTGTCCATCTATGTCCTCTCAGCACAAATTCAGTTCTATTTGTTCTTTGCATGGGATCTTTAAACAACTTGTAAAACTTGCTGGACTAGAAGATGCTTATAAACACAAAATTTGCCGCTTGTGCAGAATTACAAAAAAATGCAAGAGTTGTCTCTATCAACTTCAACAAATCTCAGCGTGAAACCACTGCAGAATTAAAGAATGGAGAAAACACAGCTAGAAGTAGCACATAAATGAGCCCTGATCCACTGCCCATTGATGTCAGTGGAAAGACTTGCACTGACTTCACCAGATCAGGCCTGTTGTGAAGGTCTGAAAAATGTTAACAGTATCTTTATGCAGGGCATTTTTGAAACCAAATGGGATGCATTTTTTTTTAATCAGTTGCTTATATGGTACAGCATTGCTGCACAGAATGTCCCTGTCCATAAGAAACTGACAGAACAACGTGATAATATAAGAATTGTAGCAAGAAAAAGTGGAAGATGGAAAATCTCTTTAATTAGCCTTCAATTAGTAGGAAACTTATCTATGCCAAGAAGAAATATAACTAAGGACAATATGCGGTAACATATTACAGCTGTTCAGTTTAGAAGACACAAGTAAAATCACTTCATTGTTGCCTTTTTGTATATTTACTTCCCCCACCCCCCATACCACATTTCTTTTTAAGAAATCCCTTAGCACAGTTAAATTGGAAGGCTACACAGGAATTCTTACGCCTTTTTATTATTTTACCAGATGAGGGTTCAGGCATGTTGTCAGGTCATTTGACCTCCTTAAATGCATTGGCAGAGCTCTCACATTCATGGCCAAGAAATTGTCCTTCTTCCTTTTCTCAAAGTTGTTTAAGTAATAATTTGTATTAACTACAGAAAGTACATCCTTAATTAACTGAGGAAAGACTTGTTTTTTTCCCCAGGCATCTCATTTTAGCTGATGAATCCAATGATTAGAGACATGGAAGCTGATTTGTGAGCCTGATATTTTGTCTCATTTAGACTCGGTAAAAGGAATGGGAGTGACGAAGGAAAAGGTGATCAATACACAGAGAAAAGATCACATACACGTTTGCGATTTGAGTCCAAAAATACTCGTGTTAGTAGAAGAAGCTGTAAGTGCAAGCTTCAAAAGAAAGCCCAGATTTTATGGTGCAAAGTGATATACAGGATCGTGATTTAGAAAGGATTCTGCACACTGCAGTGAGTAAAAAACCCAAAAATTGGTGGGCATGACTGTTCCAACTGAAGTGCATACAAGCATACTGGAGAGTGCGCATTGCCTGTAATAACTATTCACACCGAAGGAATACTGCACCAAACCGGCACATTTAAACTCAAACAGAGGTGCCCTTTGTTATAGAAGTATGCTTCCAGGAAGAACAGGATGTTATTGAATGTAAATGAGTTTCAATCAATTAACCAGATAATTATTCAAACTCATATGCCTTTTCCAAGAACATATTTTTTTAAACTTTAGTGCCAGAAGTCAAGCACGAAAGACAATATTGCAAATATAAAATAAAAAAGCCTGGATTAACAAATGCTATCAGGATCCAACATGTATCTGAACCCAGTGTTAAATAAAGCATTTACTACCACTGAAGTAGTCGACCATTTCTTCTGGCTGTCAGCTAAAGACTTCTGAGCTTAAGTTTTTGCTCACAGATAAGACATTTTTGTCCTTGGAATTTCTGGGTACATTTTCAAAAGTGCTTATGCTATTTAGATGGTTTTCAGCATCGAAGCCTCTGAGTTTATGGGAGAAAGCTTAGAGGATTGGAAGTGGAGGAGCTGTCAATTTGTACATTCTGCTGCTCCATCAGAATAGCCTAACTCAACAAAGCACCAATCCAACAAAGCACTTAAGTATGTGCTTAATTTCTGATTCATCCATGATCTTGCTGATTTCAGCAAGGCATTCACACACTTTAACTGTTAGTTTCAGTACTTAGCTGAAACAGAGTTGAAAAGTTGCTTTACCCATTCAAAGTTCTTACATACTGCTCCAGCCTCGTGAATGCATTGTATACAGACATACAGTATGTACCAACACTCATCACAGTGTCCTAACACTTTAAGAGAATAGCAATTTTCCAAATTCAGTATGTATTTCACACTCAGCTCATGAAAATAAACTAAATAATTGAAAGTCTCTATATGACTTATTAAAATGCATGAATTCTTTAGTTCAGCACAAATATTTCTTAATTTTCCACTTACATTCATAGACTACAAGAAAAATAATACAGATACCAATGCAAAATGCAGAAGAGCTCATTCTAATATACTCATTTACCATATTAATGAACATATGGTAATTTAGCACTGTTCTGGTTCTCTACTAGGATGGTTTTAGAGGGCTTGATTTTGGCTGGCTTTCTGCAAACGCATCACCAGAATAATCACAGGAAGGTATGGAAATGAGTGATCTCTCTTTTCCTTGAGAACAGGTTGCCACCACAATGAAAGAAATGTTTTATGAGTAGGAAATGTAATGTCTCTGTTTCGGTATGTAGGAGCATATAATCAAAAGATCCTCAGCACTGAAGGTGGACAGAAGCAGCTGGCTTCACACATGGGATGAAATATGAGAAAACACTAATGGACTAGTGACAAACTCACAGTCTTCTAGCGCAAACAGGTTGGAAACAATGGGAAAGGGAGCCAACTAATAAAAATATAAGGCTTCAACAATGCCTTTATTTTTTCCTCTGAGGTTTCGGGCTAGCTTTTCCTCTTTCTATACAGTAACTGAATTGCTTGATAAAATGTATTATGGATCACTTAACATTTCTTTATATTAAATTGTTCAGAAATATGTTTGGGGACAGTGACAATTCAGATTTCTCCCACTGAGAGCATGAGGAGCAAAGATCAATGAGAAGTCAGCTGAAATTTAGCATAGGTATGCAACTTTATTAATAAGGCCGGTATGTTAGCCGGATAGTGGGGAAAGCTCACGGGGAAAGGAGAGTATTAGTTTGGCTCAGACAGGAACACTTCCCTGTTCCAGTGGTGTATATGTTTCAGCACAATCTCAAAAATGATGAGCTAAATTTACAGAAATAACTTTATATCCTCATATCCAGATCAGATCTCATGTCAAAGGGAAGGTTTCCCTTTTGCAGCCCTCAATACTTCACCTTTTCAGCTACCATCAGTGGATTATCACAGGCTTCGTTTGCTACATGCAACTATGGATCTTATTTAAGCAACATCAGCTTCACTGGAAGTTGAGTCTAGACCACAGAAATGTTTAAAACCATTAAAAAGGAATGTATTCACATTGTTGAGCATGTACTTAAGTACAGATATTGCATACTCAGGTCCTGAGAAACAAACAGGCCATAACTCCTGTAAGACACTTAGGGTTACCATTTTGTTCTCCACAGATCCGGCTACTATTTTTGTTGCTAGTGTTTTAATTCCTTCCAGTTGCAGAACTTTTCTCAGCAATTTTTTTGTTTTTAATACAGATATATATGTAATATTGTATATATATAGGAAATAGCAAAAATTCAGCTCTAGAAATTTCTTTAAATGGAATTGAATCATATTTATGACAATCCTTTCACATATGAGTTTTCCCATTATACATGACTGACTGGGACTAACACTCTCAATACATGTCCTTGTATCACATTCAAATTCATGCTAGATAAATGATATGCAAGCAAAAGTTTAAGTGAGGACAGGTGTCATAAGAGCGGTGTCTGAAGTAGGTACCTTGTACCTTTCCTGAAAAGTTGTTTCATACTTAAAAATTTACTTACTAAATAAGTTCACATCCTCCAGAAATTAATTCCTAGGCTAGATCCTATCTAGGATTTCTTTCAAATAGTTGACCATTTTCTTTCTAGTTATTCAAAGATGGCCTTGTGAAACGTTCCAAGCAGGAATTACACAGTGTCATTGGAAAATATGCTGAGAAATCAACCCTGTTTTCCAAAATAATATGCTAAAACTCTTGATGTATTTTTAGATTACATATAGCACCTGTCATGCTCTGCCACAGCATGTACTACATTAGTCGTCTCTTTTTGGAGACCATTGCTATTTTATTCTGGAGCAAGAGTCTCAGACATTGAGTGATAAGAATAAGTAGTGAGACTTTGCATAGATCAAGCCATCAGTGTCTGCTGTGAGCCAGGCACGCAGAAATTCACAGGGAAGTTGACCTTCGGAATTCATGAGAAAACAGAAAACAATTCTAAAAACTAAGCAGGAAACCACAAGTTAAGTAAGGAGATTAAATGAGACACAAGCTTGCAATACAGATACCATAAGGAATGGAAGAGGAACAAACTTCTTCATTATTAAACATATCAGCATAAAAAAGCATCTGCACAACAGGTGCTCTTTTAATCCTTTTATCTGACTGGAGCAACAACACCAAGACAGAGGGACCCCCCTTTCTCATCTTGACCTTATTGTAGCCTGTTACTAGTAATATTTGTAAGACTTATACCCATAAAAAAATATATTCAATTCCATATTGAGTAATACCATTTATAACAGAAGGTGCTTGTTAAGCTGACAAACATCCAGAAATTTAAAGGGTGTGCATAAAGACTGCCAGGGACAGGAAGCCTGGATAGCTAAAGAAAACTTGAGCGTTAACTGCCAGAAATGATGAGAGTGGTATTCCACAAGAAGAAAATGGGCTGCAAGCTACTACTTGTGGCACCTGAACCACTTCATCTGGCTTATTACTGAGGTTAAGAATCACTGTGCTTCCCTGGAAAAAGCTGAGGAACCACCCAGGTGATGAAAGATAAAGCCAGGAGGTTCACAACAACTACTCCCCTGAGAAAATGATAAGCATTAATCCAGAAGCTCTCTAGGCTGGGACCACGTGCCTTGTCAAATGAAGATAAAGGCTGGGAAAAGGAAGCAGATTAAAAATACAAGCATCCTGAAGAATCACTCCTGTATTTCTTCTCTGGAGGGCTACTATTTCCAGCTCAAACCACTACTCCTCAGTTTAGTGAAGACCAGGAGGGGACTGCATAAATTAGTGACCCTAGACAGGCTGAACACAAAGAGAAAAATCACAAAAAGTGACTGAGGAAATCAGAGGGTGCTACATCACGTAAGGGTCACAAACATTCAAGTGTCGTCCATTTGCACTGGGGGCCTCCAGAAGACAAGCTGAAGAGAGGGTTCCCAGCACAGCTCCCCGTATAGCACATGTGCTCCCTCTGATATGACTTAAGGTGTCTGAATATTATTTATGGAAAAAAGTCTTTCACTGAACCCAAATCTTCAGTTATAACAAATGTGCTCCTTACTGTTAAATCTTAAAAAACCCACATATTGGCCAAAATGATTATATAAGTGCTCTGGGATGTGCACATTTAAGATGGCTTATAGCAATTTGCATCAAATTTTGTAAAAAAAAAAAAAAATTCCCAGAGAGCTGCAGCAAGTGAATAGATTGCAGACACAAAAACACCAAATCAAAGAAAAGGTATTATTACTTCTTCTTAGCTCCTTAAAATTTATACCTTATGAAATTTATAAAAAAAAAAATTGACAAACTCTGTTTGGTTCTATATTAATATTAGATTTTTCCTCTGTGTGTCTGAAAGTTGAGTATTGCAGGCAGCTTTACGTCTGAGTTTCAGAAGGAAGTTGAAATCATGGAAAATACCTAGAGGTAGAAAAGTACAATGTGTTTTCTAATGGTTACAGGAAAAAAAATCTGTGAACTAGGATTCTTGGGTTTGATTGCTGATTTTATCAGAAACTGGCTTAAGACACATCCAGCTTAGATGTTTCAACAGCTAAAAGATGCTTGGCCACAGCAAGATGATTCAGAGTGCCAGTTAGGAACCTGTCTCTTTAGTCATTCAGCAAAAAGAATTTTTGGGGGATATGTGTATTGCCAGGCTCCCAAAATAGTCAATGGAGACTGATAGGCTGCTTTTAAGAATGAGTCAGAGCAAAAGCATCAGACAGTTATTCCTGTAATCGCACTCTGGAGGAGCCCATCTCTCGCTGTCCATTAGAGAAAAAGTGCATAAGAAGCATCCCTGAGTTACCCGGCCTCAGCTCAGTCCTAGGGGAACCGATCCCTCCACGTCTCACACGGAAGCTTGGCCAGCCAAGGACATTGTCACGTCAGCCGCAGGACTGGGCTCCCACTTGAGCCCCAGCTGCCCTGATGGCTCAGGTGGCCTCTCTGCTGGCCGAGGCTGCCGTGAGCATGGGAAGAGCCAGCTCGCTCTGCACACAGACAGGGCCACTGGGGAAAGAAAGGTGATACCATTCTGGATGTCAGCTGCATCTCCATGACTGATAGGAGTGGGCCTGACCCGAAACATCTGACCCAGACAGCCCCATTCCAGCCTGGGTGCCCAGAACTGTGCAGGCAGGAATCACGGGGCCATAAAGAATAAGCCTGAGGAAGCACAACCCTCTAGCTCAGTTAGTATGGCACTCACTGGTAACAGGGAAGAACTGAGTTTCCACTGAAGCAAGTTTTTGACGTGAATATGGTTTTAGAAAACTGTTCCCAAGAACAGAAGAAAGCATGGCAAGACTAGATCTTGACTTGTTATAACTAAACTGTCCTAGGAGTAACCTGGAGATGTACTGGGATGGGTCTCTCTTTTGTACTGGTACTCGTATTCCCAGGTAGTCATTAGTTTTTGAAAAAAATCACTGAATACACAGCAGGACCTAATGCAAAAGAAAACTTAAATATTACAATTAATAGACATTTTTATTATTTTATATTGCGATGAAGCTTCCATTTCAGCAAATCCCATGCTTTTAAACCATGGGTTTAATAGTCTGGATTCCTTCTGATTGATTCAGAATCACTTTCCTAGGCAATCATACCTCTTCCTCCCCTCTGAGCTTGTCTCCTGAACTTGTAAAGATCCCAGAGTAAGGATTTCAACCTCCTATCTCTTGTCTAAACTGTGCACCTCCATTTCTCAACTACTGCTGTATGATGGGGCTTCAAAAGCAAGATCACTACAGCCGCATCCACACGGACCAAGTAGCACTCGCTTGTGCTGCCCCAAGAGCTGTGCTGCCCGAGCTCACTGTGCCATGTGGATGTTGGCTGAAGGGCCTCTACTACTGCACTGTCTTGCTTTCTGTGCAAACACGCTCTCTATCTGAATACAAAGAAGTATGTTCTGTGTTGCCACCATTGTTCATTTTCAAAGGCTACACTGACTTGTATGCAACATATTTTCAGTGCTCTGAATGCATCAGAGGGGCTTAACTCACATATTTTCGTATTCACTTATGAATCTTTTCTCGTTTGCAAATTTTTATGCACCACGGCTGTACAAGCGATTTTTTTCATTAATTGTCACCTTTTGTTGCTAATAGTTTAACACTGAGTTGCAAAACCAAAACTGCTTTCTGAGTAGCAAGTCCCTCCAGACTGTGAAAAACTGTTGATACCAATACAGCAGTACTGATGTTAATACGTATATACTCTATCCTCTGTGCAGTTAGACTACAGTCTGGAAAGCTCTCAATGTATCCTCTTTCAAAAGCAGGTAAAAAAAAATAATTTATAATTAAGAAAAATAGCTAGAATCCAATATACTGTGAATGGCTGTATTTTTCTGTAAATCAGAAAATGAAAAAATAAAAAAAGAACCAGTTAACAATAAAGAGAAATAAAGTACTTTTGAACTGCTTGAACTCTTGAATCTACAGACGAATTATGGAAAATCTGACAGATAAACCTAGGTAAAATGACGTAATTTCATTTCTGCTTCTGGGGGAAGAAGAGGAAAGGGGGAAACTATTGTGGTTTTGAAATCACAACAGAATGAACTCACTCTAATTCTCTGACCTATTCATTTCTCAATACTTATTTTTATAGCTCATGTTATGAAGTTGTGTAATGATAATTTATAGGTCAGCTCGACAGAACCAGGCAGACAATACTTAACATGATCCTTACTGTTCCGGTCCACAAATCTAACAGCCTATATTGCCTCTCCTCTCCCCCAGACTGCGTGAACTTTTCTCACAGAGACGTGCAATGAAAGGAAACGTATGAACAAAAATATGGAGCAAAGGGAAGAAAGGGCAGACTTTTATATAATTCATTCACAAACATTTCTAAAAGCCCCAAGAGGTAGAAGTCAGCAAGGATGCCGCATTCCAAATGCAGTTCGGAGAATGCCTACAGAACTGGTGCCCATGACACGGAGAGATGTTTATTTTCTTGGAGTTTATGTCTAAGACTCTGGGTTCAGCATTTCAGCAGGTCATCGTTAAGTTTCCAAAGCGATGCAAGCGTGGCTTGCCATGAGTGCAGAACTGATAATTCATCTGTCACCAGCAGTCACATCCAAGCCTGCCCAGACAGAAACACCCACACCAGAGGCAAAATGTGGTTCCTATATATAGGAAATTCTATTTTCAGCTACTGAGTTACCTAAAAATAAACTCCTACTCAAATGCAAGAGTTTCCTTCAGTCCATTTTATTAGCACTATTAAAATACAAAGTACAATTTTGATTTGCAAGAACTATTCCTCTTTTAGCAGTGTCAGGTGGCTGGGTTCCAGTGTCCTGCGAATACGCTTTACATTCTTCTAAAGAACTGGGCATTTTCAAAAGGACAGTACTTTATATTTTGAAAAATACCCCTCAGCGATTTTCTGCCAGCTGAAGCATCCAAAGTGTCTGCCCTCAAAAAAGATTCAGTGCTTTTGGCAGCATTTGCAAGCTAGTCTGTTTTTTCCAATCCAGAAATATTTTCTCTGCCAGACAGTCATCTGAAATAATGTTCTTACACAGAAAATACATGTTCAGTATGTTTTGCATTTATGCACTGTAAAGATGCCAGTACGAAAGAAGTTCTGCAGTCCTAGAGGCTGGCACTGGACTACAAAGGCAGCTACTTTCCTTTCAGATTGAAAGTGAAAACACTGGACGATGGCAAAGGTGGTAACAAAGTGCTGGGATTTCTAAGACCATGAGTAGGACCACATCACTCCCAGGACTGCAGGTCATGGGGCACTGATGCTAAAGAGTGCTATAAGGTTCCCCTGTAGGGAAGGCTGTGATAAAAACACAGCCACTCTCTGTGAGGAGGGAAAGAGGCCATCAGGAGGTCTGTGATGTTCAGCCATGGGGCAGTGTTACGCTGGCTATGTAACTGCCATAATCGCCCAAGCTATTTCCAAGCTGAAAATGCTGAAGGATTGTGAACAGGACAGCAATTCTGATGATGGGATAGAAACCTCCAAATTCTGAATTATAAATGTTTTCCTCCCTATTCTATAGAATTTTCTAGAGTTTTCTTTTATTTGAACAATAAACTAGCCCTACAATTCAGATTATGGATTACATTGTTCATCTTATGCCTTGATACTACACGTGATCTTAGCCAAAAGGCCGAGAAGCAGTAAGTCTTATGAGGAATGGCTGAGGGACTTGGGGTTGTTCAGTCTGAAGAAAAGGAGGCTGAGGGGAGACCTTATTGCTCTCTAGAACTACTTGAAATGAGGTTGCAGCGAGATGGGGAGAACTACTTGAAATGAGGTTGCAGCGAGATGGGGGTCGGTCTCTTCTCCCAAGTTACAACCGATAGGACAAGAGGAAATGGTGTCAAGTTGTGCCAGGGAAGGTTTAGGTTAGTCTTTAGGAAAAACTTCTACACTGAAAGGGTTATCAAAGACTGGAACAGGTTGCTCAGGGAAATGGTTGAATCACCATTTAAAAGCCGTCTAGATATGGTGCTCAGGGACATGATTTAGAAGTGGGCCTGGCAGAGTTAGATAACGGTCGGACTTGATGATCTTAAAGGTCTTTCCCAGCCATAATGATTCTATGATTCTATGACCAGAAGTTCCCAAACTAAATAGGATTTGGAAGCTGCCATGATTTCAGATTTTGAGGGATCTGTGTGGATCTCTCACAAACCATAGTCTGCATTCCTTTATAAAAAGGAACAAAGTCAAAGAATTTAAATATGTGAAAAGATTTTCATGTGCTAAAACAGTGCACAGCACTCTAAAGGTGTGGTCAGACATAGCTGGATATCAGACTATGTCTGACAAATCCAGCTGCTCCCCCAGCTGCCTGTTCCATTCTGGTGACAGAGGTTATCACCCTCTCAGCCCAGCAGGACTAGTAAATGTTCCTTACCTTACCTGCTTCTCTGTGAATGTAGATAGCTCTGCTTAGGCTGCTTGACAGGGTTAGCGCAGATTCTGCATTTTGCACCGAAGTGGTTAAGGAATGTGTATTCACTACACGCCACCACATACCTCTTCTGCCCTTCATTCCACAGGAGGTTCAAATGCAGGGCCCAACAACATGCAGATCAATCTGTCTATCGTATAAAACATCATCACATTCAAATTTAATAAGAATGTTGCAGCATTATGACAACTCTAATATTCTTCAGGACTAATATTTTTCCTGGGGCAGCCTTTCCTTTTAAGTTTCATTAAGACCTTGGTTTTTTCCCTCCCTCTCTCTTTTAGGTAAAAGAAATACAGTTTTCTAGGGACATACAAACAAACACTTCTGAAATTAAATACGCGTATTTCCCACTGACAGCGTTCTTGAGCTGTATGTTTTGCTTGTTTTCATTTTGTTTTTTGGTGCTGGCTTTTTTTGCATTAAAATGTTATCTCAGAATTTAAAGAACTCATTAATCACGATCCAAATTCTCACAGGGAGTAATCAAGCTCCAAGTTCTCACAGGGAGTCTGGCTTTTTTTTAAAAACCAGCCTATTTGTTCTCAAGATGTAGTATAAAATGTGACATAGACTGTCAGTGTGTGTGCTTCAAGAAAATCACCTACCCACAGTTATTATGAAAAATATTTTTTAAAAAATCGCTTTCTGTGTGTACCTTTATGAAGCATGTTAGCCTTTTGCTTTTCTTCTGTGAAAATATCTATGTGAAATGCCATGGTGTGTATTATGTACAAGAGCAAATGAGATAGTCAAATGGTCCCAAACATACATGCAGTAAAAGGTTTGTCCAGAAGACAGTTCAGAGAAAGGAGGCGTTTTTCACATACATTCTCAAGAAATGTTCAACATCTTCTAAGCCGGTCAACCTGTCATTCCCACAGCCAAGGAGCAGATACAGTGCCTGTGTTAACACAGTTCCAACACACAGAGTCACAAATAGCAGCCTTTGAAGTGACAACGAAGCACCAGCCAGCCATCCCTGGGCCACTCAAACACATTTGTAATGTCACACAATTGACAGAAAAAGACCGGCCTGCGCACAGCCTACATAGGCATCATCTGAGGGCCAAGGACGGCAACGGGGGCTGCTGGGGCCTCCCTCCACCTTCAGAGCTGTCTTCAGAGCAGCCAGGAGCCCCACAGCCCCAGCAGCAGACACACTGTAAAGACTACGTATGGGTGGCCCCCTCAGAGGTTAGGTCATGCTCTGCCATGACTTGGGCCAGGGCCAGCGTAAGCAGGCTAGCTGTCCAGCCAGGCAGCAGGTACCATCTCAAAGGCAACCACAAAAGGCAGTCTGCAAACAGGATCCTTGTCCAGCCTGTCTGCTACAAGCTGAGGGAGCCGTCTGACAGGAGGCTTGGTGCCAGGCACAGATCACCTGGAAAAGCGTGAGGTGAAGGGCCTCTATGAGAGCAACTCTTGCTGCCAGGGCACCGGTTACAGGGGCACAAAGACACACTGAAGACCTGTAGAGCCCTTCCCAGGGAAGAGCGTGTTAGGCTCTTGCAGCCTACCATCCATTTGTGCTTCTATTCCAGTTTGCCATTTTACATGTCACCCATTGAAAAAATTGACTATCCTGTTTCCGGTTCCTCAGATTTCACCTACTTATCACTCTTTTAGCAAGTTTTCTCCAATGCCTTCCTTTTGTAACACATTTCTCCATCTCAGAAGTCCTTTGCACTGTTTTTTCCATCAGTTTTTTTTGTTCTTGCTCTCAGGTTGCCCTGACTAGGCTCTAAAATAGCCCTTTTCAATTCTTTGCCTTCTACCAATCGCTAGATCTGAAAGAGTACTTCTGGGAGCTCCAGACATTTTCTATCATCTCCTTAGTCCTCCTTCCCTTTCTGAGATTCTGCCAAAGGCAGCAGAGTGGTCACTGACTTAAAGGGTCAGTCACACTGTATAAAGGTTTTGTTAAAAAAATTTTCCTTAAAAATAGCCTGCCCAGTTCTATTTGTGACAGTGGCCTGATATTTTTAGGCTCTTGATTTAATAATAAGAAAAACAAAGCCCAGCTAAATTCTTCATCTGATTGTTAAACCAGCAATCTGAAAGAGCATTTCCTCCTCTAGTGACAGCTGAATTGATCTCTGACTTTTGTTTAATTTCTCCTTTGGCTGCAATACTTGGATAATGTTTTGTTTGTGCTTTAAAGCTTGCTTACCAGGCAGTTTCTCCAAGCACTCATCACTATACTCTTTCTTTCAGCAGTATATACTTCAGATGTCAGATTTACTAACTAATCAGAATATTTGACATCAGCAAAAAAAAAAAATCCAGTGGGGAAGAAGCACAGGAAATAACCTAATGTGATATTAGTTACCAAAGAAGTAATGGTAAAAAAAGGTTTAGCCACTGGGTCATCACATCTCTAGCTGTATGCTTCTGCATAGAGGTCTTCCCTTTGGATTGCTTTACAGTAAAATAATAATGCTTCTTCGACGTGTCATACAGATGGCAGTCTTTAAAAACCATAATTTTATCATAGAACTTCTTAATGCGATGGACCTTAGTTGCTTAGTTCTCTAATACACTGTCACATAGAAGTCCCTGCTGGCCAGATTTAATCACATTTCTGTTGTGACTAGCCCTTGGGAGACCATGGCTAAGATTTTCTTCAGCCCACGTAACCAAGTTTTGTATGACTTTATTCATAAGTGTTGTTCAAAATTAGACAATCTGTCTTTCTCCACATACTGGAACATTTTAGCAGTAATTCTAAACTGCCTCAAATACATGTTGTAAAATGTTCTGCATCTGTGTGGTTTCTATATTCCAAATAGGCATGTGTGTTTCCATATTACAAATGTGCATGGCAGACTCTAATAAATCTAATGGTTACTGCGGTGCTGCACATTAATATTGTAAGTAAGTCGAGGCAACAGGCAGTATTTTACTAATTTTGAGTGTCACATTATATGCAACCATCATGACTGCAGGAAGAAAACTAGTGTAGCAGATCAGTAAATTACCTACTGGGTACCATGATATCTAGGTGCAAGGCTAGGGACAATCTAGACAGAGGGCTATGGCCTGGCAAAAGGGAGTCGCAAAATCTGGGGAAAGACTTCATGCTGTTTCTTCCACCAAACCCCCATGTTAACAGGCTACAGCACTGAAAGCAGTTGTACGCTGAAGTGCACCAAAAGGCTGAAGTATATTGTGGTACTGAGGGAACAGGCTACCTGAATAGGTCATGGCAGACAACGTCATGCTAGCAGTGAATGTTGAAATCATTGTCCTGATGTATTATTACAGAATGCCAGACTCAGTGAGAACTTTAAAAACTCAAACATTTGGTAACAAAGGCAGCCAAACAGTTATGTTCACCAGCAATAATACTTAAGTTATACACAGTAAAGGAAGGACAGAAGAGAGAAAGAAAGAGAGAAGGAAGGAAGGAAGGAAGGAGGGAAAGAAGGAGTCCCTTTGGAAATAGTTTTGAATTTACAGAGGAGAAAACACTAAACAAACAAACAAAACAGATCAAAATAAGAAGCTTAAAAATCCAAGGCCTAACTTCAGCATATCATGACACACCGTTTCCCGAGAGGCTCAGATACCTAATTCTCACATATAAAACATGCCTCTGACCAAGTCCTTACATAATACAATGCAGTCATTCAACCAAATGGATTAATGCTTCATGGGAAACTTCATCTAGGAAAAAAACCACCTCAGAGGGTAGAATAGGAATGCTCCCATTCTCAGGAGGCAATTTGTATGCCCAGGAGATAATTTACAACTCTAGAAAAGCACAGTTCAGGGTGAAAATGAAAAGAAATTTTCCTGGTCAGTTCAACAAACCAAATCAATACATTTTCATTCTTCAATACTGAAATATGTAATTTCAATTTAAAAACAAAAAACATGACAAGATGTGGCTGTTTCTGCATACCCATTTTGGAATGTTTCATCTCAAGCAGAAAGAAAAATTGTATTTCAGTTACTTGATCTGATAGGGATTGAAATAAAGCAATGAAATCCTGAAATTTCCTACTGGGTGGACATCCCAATTTGGATCAAATCCAGAAAACAACTGCTTCTTTTTCAATGAAATATCTCATTCAAGTAAGCAAGGGTTATTGTGACTATCATCTCTGACACAGAGATACTTAATGGTAACTTGGTTTGTGAAAAAAAGGAAAAATTCTAAGTGTGCTTATATAAATCAATGAAGTCCAAAGGCCAGAAACTTTGTTGTGCAATTATTCTTCTGCACTGTTCAAAAACAAAAGGTTATTGGCCAGAATTTTGGAAGACTTGTTATCTCAGTGCTTTGAAACACAAATAAGTTGCCCCAGAGCAGATAAAGTATGGTAACACTCTCCACACTACTTCCCCATGTGACACTGAAGCATAAACATGTGGTTATTTATTTGTCTTCTACTGAAGGGTAAAGTCTTTCACATTTACGGTGGAATAAGAACATGCAAACAAGCAGACAGCTGACCCTCAGTAATGTTTCCCAGCAATAAATTTTTCATATGTCAAACCTCTCAATAAGCAATAACTACACACATAACATTGTTTTTTTTCAGGTGCCACTACCTCACAGATCATAGCTAATGTGGTCTCAATGATTGCTGAACAATTCCAAGCACAGGCAGCCCTAATAAAGAAGAACATAATTTTGTTATGGTTTTGTATTAAGAAGAGCATGATGAGGGAAAATATTTGCAGACAACTGAGAGCGCATCAAGATACGAAAGAGCTTCTAGGAGGTTTTATTTAACTTGTTTATTAAGACTGGAATTCAGCTCAGCACAAAACTTTCTGTGACTTGCTGGAAAAAGCTTTCAGTGAAATGCAGAACAGCTGTGCTTTTCTGCAGTTGCACTAAACAACAATATCTGTCATAGCATTCTACCAAAAAGGGTCTATTCAGTTGAATGCAGTTTTGGGGATAGGAAGAACCTGCAGAATGTATCTTAAAAATATGCCATTTTGGCATATTGTCAGTGCATCAAGAAGGAACTTGTGTCTCATTCATATCCTGGGTTCAGAAGACCCTATTGCAGTCAAGGTGATGCTGCCCAGCTGTAGTAACTGAGAAATAAGGCAGCCTGAGTTTTCGTAAGCCATGAAGAAGATGTGCTCATGCTTGCATGGTACAAAGCCCTGAAGTACAGAACAGGCATAGTTAAATGAAACGCTAGCAGAAACTCTGGGCTGAGTTCCAACTACATGTGAGATTGGGCTTAGTAGAACATATCCCAGGATTGTTTGAATGTTAAGAAATGAAGCTACCTAATGTATTCCTTCCCAGAAAATGACAGGAGTTCTGTCCTTACTGGGTCCCAGAATATGTCAGGAGAAGTTCTGTCCTTACTGGGAAAACAAGAATTCCTATAAAGCACGGGGAGACTGGCATCACTTGACTTTCACAAATCAGCTCCCATGCTGCGAAGTAGTCAGAGTAGCAAGTGATCAACTTTCATTAGAGCATCTCTTGTGAAGTCAAGCTTTAATCAGTTCAAAACTGCTTTGAATTAAGCATTTTTCTTCTAGCAATCTGTTGAAATAGGTGCCATGAACAGCACCGTTGCTTCTGCTTTTCTTCATGGTCCTATCAGCATCTAACCAAAATAAAGAAGCAATGTTTATATGAAACTGTGCATTCCTCCTTATGATGTCCATCAATAGGTACCAGAGTTCTTAAGACCAGACATAAGGTGGTTTATGTTTTATTTTATAGTCTGCATACAAGAAATTAACAGATAGGTTAAAAAAAAATCCCAACACGAGAAACTGGGACTATCAATCTGATATCGACTGATGTGTAATTAGCAAATCACAAATCATTAACCTCCCAAAAAGGCACATACCTGATCCCAGCCTGAGATATTAAAAACCTGCTCAGCTATTATTTAACATGGTGTTAGCCCCACCTCTGTGATTGAGATAACTAGCTAGAGTTTAGCCTATTCATCTGGAATTTAGAAACAAACACTTGGTCTTCTGTTTGCATTAACTGAATCACCTCCTTGAGCCTATTTCTTCTCCGCCTATGTGTATGTTTTTACCAGGAGAAGCAGGTGAGTTCTCTGTTTATAGCCATTACATCTTATTATGAAGTTCTCTGATGCAGACACTGCCTTGCAAGCCCTGGATTCTTTCCTTAGCCCTACTGGGACAGGGAGGCTCTGACAATGTGATGTAATGATCATAAATGTCTTCTGTTGCTGGATTTAGTACAGTTTGTTATGCTGGCTGTTTAAGGGGGAGCTTCTGAGTGTCCAGTTTCACATTTGCCTACTTAAAAATTTCAAATACCTAAAATAAGGCTGTATGGGTTACTGAAGTGCATACATCTGTATGAATCTAGATAAATTACTAAGCTCCAGCCCTGCTCCCTCCCCTCTCCCTTCCCCCCCCCGAAAAAAAATAGTTACAAGGAAACAAAGATAGGCAAAGAATAAAGAAATGCCAGCAAAAAACAGAGTGTCTGGGATCAATACTGTGATATCCTGTCAGAGAAGTACTTTGACAGAGAGTGTGATTATCTGTATTTTAAGTCAAATTGTGATTGGAGGACCTTCAGGGTATAAATATGTAGAATAAAGATGTGAAAGCTATGCAATTACTTGGAAGAGCTAGAAAATTTAGATTAGAAATAAGATTCACTTCATAAAACAATGAGGATAAATACCTAGTGGATTACCTAAGGTTCTAGCAGATTTAGTATCACTGCAAATGTCTGTTTGTTTGCCTGTTTCTAAAACAAATGCTGCAACTTAAATGAGGATTAGTCAGGGTAGTAGTTGTGTTCATTTTTTCACCGGAAGCTTACAGTGACAACAGAGCTCTAGTTTTACAATCTGTTCATCAGTTAGATATGGCAAGGGCATTAATAACTCATGTTCAGTAAATTCATAAAGTAGCTGTTTCAGAAATCAATCACAGTCCTTAATTTTATCACATCTTTGTTTATTAGATAGTATGACTACATTAAGCACTCACCATGGTAGCTATTATTCAGAAAGAAAAACCCAAGAAAAGTATTTTTGAACCAAACGATCCTTGAGGGAATGCCAGCTGTTAATATAGTGGTGTTAGAAATTTGCACTGTGCTAGGCTGGATGTTGTCATTCAGGAATAAGTCAACATGGGAGAGATGTGAAGATAGTTTCCTACCACATCTCCAGTGTCACTGTGCACAAAGAAATGTCCACTTTGGGTGACAGGCTATGTTTCCCCATAAGATATCTTTGGGGTTAGACAAATCCTACGGGCACCAACCCAAAAGATGGAATCAATCCCAACTCCTCTTTTCAAGCTGCCTTCTGACCTAGGCAAAGCCATCATGGAACTGGCCTAAAAATCAGAAACTGCATTTTTAGTTAGTATTTTGAAAGAGAGGGGTTAGAGACAGAAAACCTATGTTGTTTTTTTTTCTTTCTAAATCCAGGCAATGTTTTTTTTTTAGGGATAGCTGCTTGATTTCTTCCCAAGGTTAACCCTCTATTTTAGGGTTGTTTTCTTATGTTAATTCATCCTCCTGATATTTTGCTTAACAAAATTCTTATGTATACACACTATGAGCGTAAGTGAATTATAACATGGTGACTCTAAAAGCCCATATAACTTTTCAGTAATAGTACTGAAAGCAAGAAAACAGGGGAAATAAGGACACACCATTAAAAGCAAGATTCCTATAAAGCTCTGTCTTTCCCAGCTTGGTGTGATATTGTTTATGAAGCAGCAGGAGGATACTCCTTTTCTGGCTTCCAACACTCTGTCTGCCCTGGGAAATTTAATCTAACTAACAGTAGGCAAAAATATTATACTTTGACCAGACTTCACATACCGTGAAGAGAGAAAGGGTTAGGACATATCTATTTTTAACCAAAAAGTTTCTAAAATTGAATCACTTTTGTGTTCCTGCTCAGTAAAGAAAATAAAAAAGTATTACTTTTTGTGGTAAACCACACAAATATAAAAATCTGTTGGACTTTGATTGGAAAGAAAAAAACAACACAGCAATAATACACCTAGGAGCAGATTCAAAACATAATAAATCTTTTTTTCTCTTTTATTTTTCCCTTTTATTTTTGAACAGCAAGGAGTGTCAAATTCTAACCTTTTGCCTGAAGAAGCTCAAAACGACTCATTGCCTTTCTCCCAAGTATGGACATGCGAAGAGAAAGGATTAGCTAACAGAATAAAGGCAGTTTGGCTTTACGCTGCTTTGCTTTTGTCAGTCAAGAAACATGATAAAGATGCAATTAGACCTGCAGATTCTCTCTCCACTTTTTCAACAAGTTTATGTACGCAAACAAGACACAGAATAAAGGCTCCAGTTCAGCTCATTCGGTGTATGGCTGTCACCACAGAATGAACTTCCAGAATTGTGCCGCTGACTTAGGATGAGATTGAGATGAGTGACTTTTTTATTTTGTTAATGTGACTTAATTAGATGGGTTTGATATGGTACCTATCATGAAAGCAGTTAAGTGCTGGTGTGGGGTGCCTGCACACTGCATTTGCCTCTTGTGCCTCCTGAGAAGCAGAAAGCAAGTATCTTATTTCTATTCTTACTTGAATGCCTTTCTGGTATAATCAATCATTTAGAGGCAGTACAGTCTAATAGACTTAACAAAGAACTGAAAAACAAGAACTCATCCTCGATTTATCACTAAAGGAATACTCAGCCCTTGGCAACACTAATAGCTCTTTGTGAACATTTCCCAGCTGTGTCAGACAGAGCTATATCCAACAGTATTCATATTAAGATTACTTAATAGGCCTCATTTTCTTTTTCCTCAGCTACATGGATTATTCAGATAAGACTATGGTGCAATCTATTAGCTCGTATCATCTATATATGTTATAGATTAAAGCTTAATATGTTTGCGTGACACTACGCAGATGTAAAGTGCTAGCTGAGCTCCAAGTATTTCCTCTGTCCTAGATGGGGCTCTCTTTATCTGAAGCATATGCAGAATTATGCTTGAAGGTCAGAAACAAAACGGATAATTTGGAAGCTTATTCCACAATGGAGCTTCCTTGGCAACTTGTTCTATAATTGCCGTATACCACAAAAAGCCCAAAGATCGTGCAGCTTCTGTGCTAGATCCTACATCAAGTTATTCTTACTGTCATCAAGAGATTTGTTTTCAAAACTAGGTGTTACACCATATTGTGGCATTTGTGTCAGCAACGTGAAAGGCGCAGTGTTTATTCTTCTGATGCGGTATGTTACCCTACTTGTTCTATAAATATGTGTGTACAAAAACAAAGCCTTAACCATAACCTTTGAGACTTAAGTGATGGTATAACATTCAGCTGTGGAAAGCAACAAAAAAAAGCAAAGTCTTCAACAGGAAAAAAGCGCTGCTCTCTTCTTGTGACAGGCTACAGCAATTCTGCAGAAAAAGTAGCAGAAACTTTATGTCTACCCTTCTGAAGTTCCTACATTTACATGAACTGCTGGTAGCAGATGACTTTCAAGAGCAGGATGTAGAATGAAGAGCGATCTATGTTTTGCATCATCCAAGACATTTTAAAATCTGATTGCACAAATGTTATTTTTTTTAAAAAATGATTAAATGAATATATTAATTTGGGAATGTTACTTTTTCTACGTGTTCTGCTTATTCTGGTGACAAAAATATCCTGCAATATTTAGCTGTCAGATATATCTGAAACTGTTAATATGGCATAACTTTTCAAAATTGCTTCAGAAAAAAAAAGTTCTGCTTAATGCTAACTGGTCTACAAATGCCTCCCTAAGACAAAAGAAACATTGCCATATTATACATTTAGGAAAAGATTAGTTAACCCTTCTTTAGATTGTTAGAAATCAGATTTAACACACCAAACATTAATTTCCTGGCAATATCAACCATTTTTTGGTCATTTCCAACCAAGTTTGAGGAATGGCTGGGATTTTCTAGTACCTGTGAAATCAATAACATGTTTTGTTCAGCTGATCGTGAACAAATTAGAAATTTGTTCTCAGCAATTACATATCAAAAGAAGGGAAAGAGGAAAATAGCCTTTACCATACCCAGCTGGATGATAAAAATGTAGTGTAACACCCAGATAAAAGAGCAGATTTACTTGTTCAGATACTTGAACAGTTTTTTAGCTGCTTACAGGTAAAATACAGAATTTAGGAAAAACACCACTTCATTATGAACACAGATAAGCCTTCTGTTTTCCCAATCAGTTGTACTGAAATACCACCCAAATATTATAACCAGTCTTATTGGTATGTGCTGGCTAACATATAGACAGATATGGCCTCTGCTCAAAACCAGAGACTGCTCAAACTTCCACCCCACCCTATGCTTTGGATGTGACAGGTATGATTAATAAAACCTTACAATGTTGCATGCTTTACCATTCATTATTATTTAACCAAAATCAATCAAGCCACAGGGTTTCATTTTTAAAATTAGATTTATTATCTACAAACAGACGTCCTTGTAATGGAAAACCTCAGAAGTTCCAAAAAGTTACAATTTTTTATAAAAAAGACAACTCTATTTTTTTCCTTTCTTCTAGTCCAAACCAGACTTTCTCCATCCTTTAATTCTGTTCCCAAACAAGCCTCCTACTATAGAGACACAAGTCCTAAAATGTAACTCTTCGTTGTTTGTATGAGAGGGTTTCACATTCTTCTGTAGGGACAGACAAATAGTTACAGTCAGACCCAGCAATGAGTGGAACTGTTCCATGCCATAGAAATCCAGAGTGAGTCCAACCAATGTGCCTTTTACATGGGATGTGAGTCAATCTGCATCAGAATAGTTGGCAAAGTCCCAGTAATGACTGAAAAATACCATTTACTGAAATACTACTGGAGGGTGAAGGAGCTGAAGTTCAGCCCGGCTCAGCTCAACAGACCAAGATGCATTGCAGTTGGAGTCATATCTGCAACTCCTGCCAGATCATTCACTGTATTATACAAAGCTCTCTACTGTGCCTGACTGCATGGAAAGCGGCAATGACAGCTGGTTTTCTGCCTGACTCTGTCTGGGGACCATTTTAGTCCCCAGACATTATCCCATATTGCACACTAGTGCATTAAATAGTGAATGTAGACTTACATGGGTCAGATTTTCTTAGAGGTATAGAGGTGTAAAGCAGACCTTCCACGCACTGTACCTGCAGTGTGCGCATCCCAGCCACTACCTGGCTCACCCACTGAGTCCCACCGAGGCTGGGTCTAGAAAACCAGGATTTTGAAAGGGTGGACTGCTAGGTTTCTCATGATTCATTCAAGGAGAAAGACTGTACCTAATTTTGTTTGGAAGAAATGTATTTTTTGGTCAGGCTATCTTTCCTTTCCATTTTGCTTCATGAGTTCATGCAGTACTGTTATTGAACGTAAGCCACGCTTTCCCTTCAGTTATACTTGTGCATGCTTTATCAGCAAGCAGCCTCAGGTTGCCTTGGTTCACTGTAACTCAGCAGTGAATCTGGCCAAGTTCTTTTAATTCATACAGGCAATTGCCAATAATTTTAATCTTGACTGAGCTACTTTGTGAGTTTAGTTCAGGAATACCACAAAAGTATTACCTTCTAGCTTGAAGCAAATACAGCACAAGAAGTCTTGTAAATTATTTCAATAGGCCACTAAAACCACTCTGGGCAAGGAGCACAGCTGAGCAAACTATACAGTCCAGGAAAAGGTTGGTTTTACTGACAGTTGGGCAAAAGAGACGGTACCGGCCTTATCTTGGGAACTTTGGAACTGTCTATATCATATCAATCCCTTTTACATTTCTGAACTGCAAACAGTAAAGACTTGCTCTCACCTTCCTTACTAAAGGGAAGTTTTGCAATGTCTGAGGGGGGAAAAAAAGAGAGTGATGTGATTCTGGGTCTGATCCTGATCTTTCTTCGTGCAAATCAGAAGCAATTCCACCAAATAAAAACTGGCTTAACACATAAGAGGATTTCAGAATCAAGCTTAATAGGTTATTCATGAAAAATTATAATAATGATGAATAATTGGTAGTAAATTGCGATAAAAACTCTCCTATTCTAAGTAACTTTCCCAGTGTATCTGAAAATGTTGTAATTACATTCTGACTTTATTAGAAAGCCACCTAATAGGCAACCTAACGAGGGAATAACATCCACTGTATGGACTTCTACCAGCCCAATCACAACAGCTTAATAGAAGAATACAACTCTAGGCCTGGATGACACATTGTGATGACACTTTGTCCATTCCCTGGCAGGATCAACACAAATCAAACACATTTGAGATGTGGGCGACTGCATCCCGAAATAAAGCATATTAAATAAATTTGTACTTGTTGAAAGAAATGTTATGGCTGATACGGTACTATACAAAGTCCTTGTTTCACAAAGCTCTTCCTGTTAATCACCTTGCACTTCTATTGAATGGGGTTTTGACAACGTTTAATAGCATGATATGTGAAAGTAAGCCCAAGAAGGTTCCAATTAAAGTTAAGATTGACCCATTCCAACATAAGCTTAAACTATCCTGCATTTTTCCAACAAGCCTGTTTTTAAGTAGTAACAGTCTTCTGTTCAATGCACTCACTTAGAGACAAACTTCCAGTGACAATGGAAAGTAAGGTCAAGAGACCTTTCCCTGCTACATGAATAAAGCCCACCAAGCATGATGTGGTTAGGCATAAAATCAGAAGATTAGTTGCCTCTAGAAAAAAGACGACATACAAGCAAATGGACATTAGGCAGTATCAGTAACAAACAGCAAGTGATGACTCTGTTCAAGTGCAAATATAACTCACTTTGTAACTGGGTCAGTGTCCTGGTTTCAGCTGGGATAGGGCTAATTGTCCTTCTAGTGGCTGCTGTGTTTCAGATTTGATATGAAAGGAATGTCAATAACGCATATTGTTTTAGTTGTTGCCAAGTGATGTTTATATTAGTCAAGGAGTTTTTTCAGTTTCCCATAGCAGCTGAGAGGAAGGATAGACAGGAGAAGCTGGCCAATGGAATATTCCATCCCATAGACATCATGTTCAGTATATAAATGGGTGTTGGCCAGAGGGCAGGGATCCACGATCGCTGCTTGGGACGGGCTGGGCAACCGATCATTGGGTGGTGAGAGCCAATTGTGTTGTATTACTTTATTTTGTATATTCTTTTGCTGTTATTATCATTATCATCATCATAATCATTATTATTATTATCCTTTTCCGTTATTGTTCTATTAAACTGCCTTTATCTCAACCCATGAGATTTTTTTCCTTTCCCCTCTCTTTCTCCCTCTTCTCCCTCCCCTGTGGGGGGAAGGGTGAGAAATGAGCAAGTGGCTGCATGGTCCTAGTTGCTGGCTAGGGTTAAACCATGTCAGTTATAGACCTACACAGACATCCATGGTAGAAAGATCATGATAGAAAGAGGCATGACTCAGTCTACTGTGTTTGGAATCTACTGAGTCAGAGGATCATTAAAGCCTGCAGAGTTTGAACAACATTCAGATACAATGCTCTGGCAGGGACCTCTGAACATACACATGGAGAGCGGTTCCAGTTTTCAAGCCCATCTGAGAAAGTTTACCGGACACATGTAGTTTCCCAGAAATATCCTTGTTTTTCGGCATCCATGACTTCAGGCTGTCTCACAGCCCTAAAAATTCATCTATTTCTCATTCAACTAGAGGGTTTCTGGGTAATCCCAAACTGAATTATGGAATCCTTTATAAGGCCCAACGTCCCATCCTGCCTATGGATATGTGCCACAAAGCTGAAATGCACTTTCACTTAGAGCTCCAGACACACAATACTTCACCTTGATATTTTAACTCTTCAAGACATCCAATGACATAGACAGAACTGGGCAGAGAAAGACTCTTCACAGGAATCTAAAAAGAGATACAGAGAAAAGACTAATGCCCTTTTCTCTGCATCAGAGTTCCCACCATTCTAGAGATATATTTAGCTCTAATCAGAGCTAAGATGCCTAGGATTCCCCTGCTACCTGCTTGTGCTTTTAATTATGACTCTTGTATTCACAGTTTACTTGTTGTCATTTACCTTCCTTGCATCTATAGTTAAACTGTTTTCTTGCACCCACATATCCTCCTAGGGTTTTAAAGACAAGGATCAGCCTACTGTTCTTGTGCTGTTTGAGATTTTCCACCTGCAGAGAAATTATGGGTCTCCTCCTCCCATCTCTACTCATTGCATTGTCCCGAAATACTTCTGTCAAAGCAGTTGTCCATTAAGATTTTACCCATGACCTTTTCCTCCTCCATCCAGCAGCAACGTGCAGCAGCCAAAGTCATCAAATTGACTGACTCCACTTTCACTGAAGACACTAGTGGTATAACAGTATGATGGTAAGGAAACCATAACTTGAACTAAGATTCATAAATAGTAGTCCCCCAAAATCATCATATCCTCGAACCAGACAATGTCAAAAAAGAACGCTATGTGGACCTACTGTTACAGTCGTAGTAGCCATCTGCTTCTTTCCAGAATGCTTCCTATGGGCCTAAGTGAGGAGATCAGGAAAAGGAATATTTACTTCCTTCTAGTGAGGGCTATTGCAAGGAGGAGAGATGTGTGCATTTCATGGTTACTTTATTTCCCTTTTTTTTACTGAGATGAAGGGACAAGATACAGATAACCTAGCTTAAATCAGTCAAAGATGGATTTCAGAGGGAAAATGAACTTGCTGTAGTTTCTGGTATTTCTAGAAAGATTCTTTGACTTAAGAGCAAGAAGGAGAAATTAAAAAAAAAAAAAAAACCACATATCCTTAATTAGCAAGTCCTTGGCAAGAAATCTGGAAATATCATCAGTAATGAGTTGGAACTAATACAATAGGAATGATAATAGCAGGGCCCCCAAGAGAGGACAGTGGGGTGAAAGGCTAGGAATTCATTTCCCACAAAGGGAACGACTGTAGTTGCTTCATGTGTGTTTGCCAACCAACACTTAGGAATCAAGGAAGGTCACGCCATCATGCAGCATAATTTACCGTTTTAAGGACAGGATTGTGTACAGTCTTCACTACTGCAGCATCCTTTCTCTGAGTATGATTTATTTGAAAAAGAGTAAAATGGTTTTCTGTGTTGGATACTGAAACTGAACAAAATCCAGAGTAGCTACACTACTGCCGAGAAATGGTTTTCAGGTTAAGGCCTGCAAGAAATATATGTCAGACATTGCAGTGCAGGCTTCTAATTTTTCCCGATGTTCATAGACTTGCTCCCAACGAAGTCAGGATGCTCACTCTGTCTCTGTTCTTCTGATGGGAGAATGATGCAAGCTTTCAGGTGAGCTCTTCTGTAAGTAAGGGAGAGGGATTTTTAAGAGAAAAGTTGGAATCCCACAGAATTTACATATGTGAGTATCTGCATGTTCCTTGTTAATGAAAATACAGAGCAAGCTAACTTGTTGCTTTTAATTTTATTCTTAATGAACCTATAACAGGTAGAGATATTACAGAATAAATACCTAAAAGGAAGACTGGGAGTAAATGCTAGTATACACTTGCAAACTTTTTGATTTTTTTTTTAATTTTTCTGAGCAAATGATTCAAAAATTTTGGGCTAAAAATAGAAACAGAAATTAGTAATGTAAAACTTATGAATAAAATGATGATAGTAAACCAGTCTGCATGAGCAATACAGCAGAACAAATATTTGGTCCTGAATGTATTTCTGTTCAAAGCATCCAGGAAGATTTTATGTAGCGCCAGGTTAAGGAGACTGTACAAATTACTAGCATATTTTCTAAGTAGAATATGAACTGTCAAGGAATTGCTCATAATATTTCCAGTTATGCATTCCTAAGATACAAATAAAAATTCTTCTGCATATCACTCAATTCATTATGAATGTTTCCAGTTGAAGGCAGAGTAAGTTTTGGCCTTTTATGGACAGTTAAAAGCTGCACCTGCTTTATTCTGTTTCATGTAACAAAAGCACATTATCTTTTCTTTCCTGTAGTGTTTAACAGCCCATTTTTAAAGGCACAGCTTGAATGACAACTAGAAAGCCAAGCCTGTTTTCCATTTCTGGATTTGCTTTTTGGTATTTGTTTTGTGAAGTAGCCTACTGCTGTCAAGATACAGTAGCGAGTTTATGTCTGCTAATAGAAAAAATGGAAATAGTGTAAAGCAGTGATTCTCAACTAAATCCAGTTCATCTGAAAAAGTGCTGCTGTTTTCACCAGTCCATAGTCCCAGTTCTTTGCTCATTTATAGCAGCTATGCCATTCAAGCAACTTTTCTGAAGATCTTGCTGGAGTCTCTGGTACAGTACTATTCCTGTGTACCATACTCCTAACTGAGGCTATCAAAATCTAATTTGTCACATGTGACGAGGACAGAGAGAAGACTGAGACAACCGAAGTCAAGACTTTGGGGGATATTAAACATTTTGTACCCAAATCACCGCACCAAAGCAGTATGCTTCTACCACAGTAATCAACAGCATTCCTTGTAAGAAAAAGAAGCATTACAGTGTTTCCTAGAGAAAGGATTTTAGTCTTGGAAAATAATAGCAGTAACAATACACTTTGACTTGGGGTTATACTGAGAATGACAGTGAATTCTTAAGTCATCAGGTTTACTCTTCAGCCCACAAAGTAGCGTGGGAGGCAGCAAAGTCTGAAGGATACTCTCAGTAACCGGGTGAGTTCTGAATGTCGTTCTTTGTCCTCCGCTGCAGTTCAGACATCTGGCATACCTCAGGCAAAACTGCTCTGCTGCACAAACTAATCCCTTCCATTGCCTCTTCAGTTGCTCAGTGTTTGTGGAAGGCCATAACACCCTCTCACACTGCTTTCATTAGCCTTTACCTTCAGCAGTCTCTTACCTTTCCCTCTCACTGTTTACAGCCCTCAGTCATTTAGCCATAATGGGCCAGATCCTGGACTTTGTTCACCAAGTAAGAGTGCTTTTGAAAACAGTGAATTTAGTTCACTGGGAAACTGCACAATTTGGGTGCGTTGCTTTGCGGGCAGGTTTTCCCAAAGAAATCAGAGGGTTGAATCTACAAAAGTGCTGGTCTACCGCCTATGCCTAGAAACACCAGTATGTGGACATTTTTTTGTTTAAAGCAGTTCAACAGAGTATCTCTTTGCATTTGTGGTCCTGGACCAGACTTTAACACACAACACACCTGATCCTACAGAAAAACAACTGTTGGGGCTATATTCAGGTTTTGAAGGAGCCCGAGGCAGGTTAGATAGAGCTTGGTGAGCCTGTGTCAGTTTTAAACAGATGTGTCCTGCCTAAAGAGTTATGCAACATAACTGTGACCGACCTTCCCCTCACCAAGTGTGGGCACAATTCATTAGGTCTAATCAGCCAAAGAGCAAGAATTTTCTCTTCTTCACAGGCAACATGAATAATCAGTGTTCAAAAATTCAAGTTATCCTAATTCCCAGAAAAGGGAGCTGTACAAAAGGCATTTCAGGGGAGAAGGATCCACAGGTTGGAGAAGAAAGGGAAGTATGGAGTATGGATAAGAAAGGAAAACGAGGGAGGCTGGAAGCATTAATTTCCATCCTGATGATTCTGTCCCTGCAGTGAATCACTGGAGCATAAGCAATTTTCAGAAAATCTCAATTTCAGGCCTCAACTCCTTGGTCTTTTTTTCCAGCAGAGAAAAAATATATAATCTAATTTTCTTTACTGCCAAACATAAGTGTGCTATAAGGTTATACTAGCAAACTATTTGAGACACTGTCTATAAAAAGGAGTGAGGCGAGTCTGAGTATGATCAGCCAGTGTTTATGGGGCTATATTGTTTTAAACAATTTTTGGAAAATGTGTTATAGCCAGCATTTCAAATATCTCGTATGCTCAGTGTAAAAGAGGCTTTCCTGTATTAATTCAAAGCACTCTGAAGCCCAGACACAACACAACACTCAGCAGCTCATAAATTTGTCAATGGATGAATTTAGCTTAAGAAAAATAAGCTGCATGAATTATAGGTGTGGCAGGGAGCACCACCTATATTCTTCAAGTTGCTTTGACCCTTTCCAGTTGGTTGTAACTTGTTATAACTTTGCCAAATTTTAACTTCCAATTGAGATTTTTTTCTAATTTTAGCTAGGAACCTTCCATGCAGTTATCTGCTATTTGAGCTATTCGGAGAATTTTCAGTCAAAACAGCTCAGCAATTTCTGAGGGCAAATGAGGGGAAAAAAAAGAAAAAGCCTTTTATGTCCAGAGTGATAAATGCCTTTGGTCTTTCAGATGATGAAGGGCTCCCGTGCTTTGGTGCAGGATTTCTTATTCCTAACTCTGTGTAAACTCCACCACAATCTTGTCCAAAAGACAAACATTTCAGAAGGCACAATTTGTACATGAAACTGTAGTAGATATTTGCTGATTGGCAAATGTTTCCTAAAATCTCTGCCTTCACTGAACATGCAGTAGCCCGAGCTGAGCAAGTCTTAGCCTTGTCAATGTGGTTCCCAGCTCCATGGGGAGTACCAATGCTGCTGGGGTGCAGTAGGGTTGGTGGCTCCATGGGGCCGGGAGCTGACAGTGCCCAGCTGAGAGAGGGTCCCCATGGCGGAGCTCAGGACAGGGCCTGACAGCCAGGGCCCATCTCACCCCCCTGACCAGGCACGGGGCAGCCGGGGGGCACCAGGGTGGCCCCAGTCGCAGGCATCGGGCACCTATCTGGGGACAGGCCAGGCCATGGACCTGTGGGTGGGCTTGGCTCAGGGCCCATGGCCAGGCAGGGCAGCGCAGTGGGGAGCTGGAGACTGGCCCTGCTGTGGCGTCGCTGGGGCAGGGGCTGATGGCCTGAGGAGGCTGACATTTGATAGGACGAGGGGGAATGGCTTCAAACTGGAAGAGAGCAGATTTTTATTAGATATTAGGAAGAAATTTTTCACTTTGAGGGTGGTGAGGCACTGGAACAGGTTGCCCAAGGAAGTTGTGGATGCCCCATCCCTGGAGGTGTTCAAGGCCAGGCTGGATGGGGCTTGGAGCAACCTGGTCTAGTGGGAGGTGTCCCTGCCTATGGCAGGGGGGTGTGAACTCGATGCTTCAGGGTCCCTTCCAACCTAAACCATTCTATGATTCTATGATTCTATGACATGGGGTCCTGGGCCCTGGAGGAGCTCCGGGGGGCAGTCAGGGACAGGAAAGTCCTCAAGACCTGACAAAGTGAAAAGGGAGGCAGCCTCTACTGTATGTCCAGGCAATAGCAGGGGTTAGTATGATCTGACAGGGGAGAGAAGAATTGAAATGGAAAAGACGCATGGAAACTGTGAAGGATGAAGGTGGGAAGGATAAACATGAGGAAGGAAGAGAGTGGAGTCAGAGTGAGAAAATCGGGGGAACGGGACAGTAAGCTGGAGATAGTGACGAGTCTGGGACACAACCTGGTGGACAGGCTAGGACATAAGAGGAAGAAGGGTTTGGCTCAGCTAGTTCACAATACTTTGCAAAACATGGAAGGGTATCCAAAATTGCTGAACCTAAATACATTTCAGCTCTCAATAAACAGCTGTAAAATTCATGCCTGAAGTGCTACTGAACAAGTACAATGATAGCCTACTACTTCAATCAGGTATTCCTTATTAATTTGAGTGGTGTAGATCTATGTAGTGAATCTAAAACCTCTATCCTGACAGTAATCAATGGAGCTCTCAGCACGATAACACATAAAGAGATTTCTGGGTGTTTCAATGTCCACTTTCGAAAGTAAATGTAAAAAAAAACCCAAAACAACAAACAACGAAATATCTTGTAAAATGGTTAATATTGCAAAATCTAGCAAACAAAAGTTAGGGGTAAGCTGGCATAATGGCATGAGGAAATTTGTGTTCTGATACCATTTGGGGCAAAATTGACTTGAAAATACCTGGTGTTTGTGTAACAGGCTAAGAGACAGTTGGTGTAGGTGGTCCGGGATTCCTTCCAAACCAGCTGCTCATCCCGAGTAGAATCCCTGGGATTCAAATAAGGCTTTTGTCTGTGCTACTAGTAGACTTTATCAGTGCATACATTTTCCAGATTACACACATGAATTTAAAAATGCTATTCTGTCAAAGTTGTACTGAGAAGTTTAATATTAATACCTGAGGTGTGGCAACCATGGAAACAGCTGGAAATGTGACTCTGAAAATGAATGGCCAAAGGAAGGAAATAAAACCACAACAAAATTCTGAGGTATATGATCCAGAGGCACTAACAGCAATGAACTTAATGAAAAAAACAACTGAATATTGGAATCAAATATGTAATAGGTTCTTCAGAAATTGCTAGATAATAAAAAGGCAGCTGAATCTGTGCCTGTTTTGAGCACTCAAAATGCAGTCAGCATTAATGTTTTAAATTAGTCTATTTTTCTATTCTTACTATGTCTATGTGGAGCTGTAATCCACAAAGTATCAAAAGTATTTTGAAATGAAACAATGCACTTTCACCTGAAATACTGCCATCTTGGTGCAAAAAAACCCTCCCAAATGGGCTTTCTACAACAGAGAAATCCTTTAATTAAATGGAGAGGGAAGTGAAGAATAATTTTATCCAACTGAAAACATTTAGGTAATTTAGGTAGGCTAAATGCAATGACCAGAACTGGAATTTATAAGGCAAACAAGGATTAAACACTCTGCTGTTACCAAACATTCTTTGGATTCCTTTAAAGCCACAAGGGACAGATTGTCAGTTTTGTATCTCCTCTGTTTGACTGGGCCATGTCTACAATGGGACTTGTTCCTTCCTTGTCAGACTAGAAGGACCCAGAAGCCTATCCACTTTTTTTGCAGCTATAGAAGATAGGGGTTTGGTTCTCGTTTTATTTGCCAACATTTCTTCCTTTGGCATCTATGTTTTTACGAACATTTACTCACCATCATTGCCAATGACCCACTCTGGTAGTATGCCTCACACTTTCAGACTTCTCATCAGTTTCCTGCTATTTATCCACTCTATTTGAAATACAAGGATTTCTCATCTTGAGTCAGCTCTTGGGTTCTTGTGAGTAGAGTTAAACTAATTTACCATCAAAGTAAAACTAGTTTTGACTTCACTAATACCAACAAAAATGGAAAAATGTTTCCTGATTGTTGTTAATGCACCTGGAACAAAACCCCTCCTTATATTTCACTTGGTGTTAAGTTTAAGAAAAGTCAAATATTCTTAGGCCAGAATATTATAGTTTCTAAGAAAACTTTTGCAAGACCATAATAATAGAGGGAACTCCATATTTCATATCTAAAAATTATAAACATGCTAAAATTTGCATCATAAGACAGTGGACCAGTTATACGGATTGTGTAGCAATGGAAAACAGCTAAGCAGGAGGACTTGCCCATCAACTGGTATGGTCAGATGTGTTCTTTCATTAAGCTATACTGCAAATTGTGATACTCTCTTCTTTGTTGTGTCACTGTTTGCTAAATGACGACATTATTAGCACCTCTCACTCCCTTGTCTTAGGTTTTTTCAGCTGCACTGTTCGAAGTAGCTCACCAGTTGCAGTAGTTCATAGATGAAAATGTCTATTTTTTGTGTAGCTTGGTTATACCCAAACTGCTCATGTAGTTCCCAATTGTATTTTGTTGCCAGCTCAAGGTTTTGCTCCTCATTATAAAATTAATGAGTTGAACAAATCACGAAGACAAATGTGGGAATTTAGGTATAATTAACAGAAACAATGTCACAATGTCAGTCTTTTTCCTGACATTTTCTGTATCTTAACTTCCAATAGAGGCTCCCATTGTCTCTGTTGGTGCTGGCTCTTGATTATTCCTCATACCATTCCTCTGAATCATGGAGCAAATTATTCAGAAACTCTTGATCACAGTTCTACCACTTCTCCTGCTTCCACAACTGAACAACTAAAATTTTTGGTTAGGGAAAATGAGGGGAACAAAGAAGGTGTTTCATGGATGTTAGAAGAAAGAAGATCCTAAAGCTCAGAGCTCCTGATAGTTACCACACAGTTTTGTGACACTAAACGGAGCCAAATCAGTAGGCAGAATTAAATTTTCAAATAAGGAATATTGTCCTTGAAAACTCAACATACCAACATGTATATATGGTGAAGAGCTACGTCAGATTCCTATATTCTGAATGTCCCATTGAGTACAAATGAAGTGAAACACTTGTACGAAGCATCTGAGAGGCCCATATTTTAGTATCTGTTAATAGAATTCTCCCACAGTGCCTTTTTCATAAACAGAAAATCAAAACTGCACATATGCATGCACACATGTATGCATTCATGCCTGAACTGGTCACAAAAATAGGATATACCCTCATATATACAAATGTGTGAATTATGTATAAATTGCAGGCATTCATTATATTTTTGGTTGGATGCGTTTATGCGTGTGATAGCAAAAACATTCCTTAAGGCTGTACTGCTATGCTAGTAGGCACTGTGTCAAGACCAAACAAAGAGCCAGTTTAGTAGTTCTGCTCTATAGGCTGGAGTGTAGAGAAGCTTCCCCATTTTCCTCCACAGGTGAATTTTGTGGATCTACCCCCCCTCTGCGTTCTGTGGCTCCTTATTAGTTACACTATCGAGGACTCAAACTCTTAAATGATTGCCACTTTACCCTAGGAGATCATGGAAACCTGGCAGCGAGATGCTTGGCTAGCTGCACCACAGAAAAAACATACTGCTGTGTTTTAGAAGCTCAATGTTATAACACAGCAACTATATCATAGGGCTTTCTTCACGTCTTTCCAAATCCTACACTGTTTATAACACTGGCATGATAAATATGTCTGAAAAGGTAAGGTTTAAAAAGCGCTTCCCTAGTGCCAGTTAACTGTTAGAAGGATGCACAGAACACTGGGAAGGGATGTAAACACTTGGTGTCCTCTCAGTCCACTTTCATTCAGCAAACGGATGTCCCCCTAATTAGTCATAGTTCAGTAACTGGTTTTGCTACATTCAGCTGACAGCACATTCAAGAATGTCTGTAACCAGGATTTGTTTAAGTAGCAAGTTCATGTCTTCAGACATATGTTCCTCTAGAGAGACTAACCCTTGGAACAGCAACTTGTTCCCCATCCTGTGTTTCACAGACTGATTACAATGACACTTTATATCCTGAAATAGATTTCAGAGATGGTTCTACAATGCTGACTGCCACACTTATTGACTACTTATTTTTCTGCCCCATCTATCTGTACGCACTCGTCACCTCTGATCTTCCTGCTTGAGTGTAAAATCATCTTTTCATTTCTAGTAATGCAGAGAAGGAACTGGACCTGTCTGGGGGAGCTTCTGGATACAATGCATAAATAACTGTCATTCTCCATATATTGTCCACTCAATGGACAAAGATCTAGTACACTACCTATTTTCATCCAACATTTAACTGACCAAAGTTCAAGTAAGATACTTGAAATTACAAAGTAATTACTTCATCTTTCAGTATACCTGATCTTGTAGAAATAACATGTTGGAAATTGTCTTTTGTCTGTCCCTTTTTGTGCCAGGTTTCAACTAGCCTTTGTTACTTTTCTCCGAAGACTCTTTGTTGTACATGTTGTCGGGTATTTTCCTTGTTTAGGCAAAAGCATACAGACAAGACGCTGTTCAGTAGTTGCTGTTTTCTTTTAATACGGCCACTTCCTTTTCTACAGACACAAAGTAGCCCTGTTTGCAGTAGAGCATTTCTGGTGGACCAAATGATTGCTCTAACAGACTTAGCTTTTGGCAGCAAGTGTATACTATTTCTAATGCCTGCTCTCCTTTCAAATACAAGTCATACATATAAATATGTATGTATTTTAAATATAATTTCTATAAGCAGACTAAGCTCTTGGGAAATTTATTTTAAATATCTAAATAAAACATATTTTTAAATGTAAATAGCTTGCTTTAAAATCTAAATTTCAGAGCGCTCCACAAAGCTGTCAAAGTACTTTAATTTCCATTTCAAAATCCAGTCCCTAAGCCATCATATTCTCCAAATTCAGATTCTTCCTTTAATCTCTTTTGCAAGGACCATGAGGTATCAACACAAATAATGGTTGAATCTGAAGGCCTACTTCAGTAAAATATTTAAGTGCTAGTATTCAGCAGAATACTTAAAGATATGGCTAACTTTAAGGGACGTTTATAGTTAGCCAGGTGCTTACACCCCATGATTACAGAGAAATGCTTTGCTCTCTGAGCAACATCTCAGAATGGTTGATCCAGCTGGTATAAAGTAAACTTATTGACATTAATTCCCATTGGAATTGTAAATTGTTTGACAGAGTATCTTTTTCCTATATAAATCTATGAAGTACTGAAAATGTTGTTAGTGCTCTAAAAATAGAGATTATCATCATTATGAACAACCATAGTACAAATTTTCATAAATATGCTATCAGAATATGTTCAGTAGAGACCACAACTGAGCATGTATGGGCATTAAGTTTTGATAAATAGGTCCTGAAAACTTCCCCAACAGCACTTACCTTCATAAATTCCAAATGCAAACTTTTTTCTCCAGGGTTCAGAATTGTTAGGTAATCTTTTATCTTTCCCGTACTTAGGTTCCCTTTAGAACTGATTCTGACTGAAACTGAAAAAATACAATTAACATTAACAAGGCTTTTCTTGCAATATTCCTGCTGAGATCTGAAGGGGAGATGACAAACCAAATGCAACAAAAAATTATTCTCATGCTGTTGAAAGTCCAGTTTTACTGCATGGTGAACTTCCATGCTGTTTAAGGCACATTTTCTTGGTCTCCTGTAATCCCATAGCAGGAACTTCCCATCCTAAAACCAAAGGAGATTGTGCATTACCGGTGCTAGCCACACATATCAACAGACAATTTTTAATATTTAAATAGGAAAAGTTTACATACTACTCTCAATCTTTGATTATCGTCTTCCACAATTGGAGCAAAGATTTCTTTCTTTTCAAATCTAGCATCACAGATTGGAAGTCAAGCTAATTTCTAGTTCAGCCAACTGCTACTGCAAGACTAGCTGGAGTACTCCAGAGTCTAGTCTGCATGCAGTAAAAGTGGCCAAGCTAATAACCAGAGTTTCCTAGATTAATTGATCACAGGAAAGCAATACTTTATTTGCATGCATGAGAAAGACTGAGTTTGGTTTTGCGAATTCATATAGAGCCGTGTGGAAGCATGTGGTCATATTTTTTAAGGGCTGGTATTTGTTTTCTCATTATTAGGTAAGTTGTTGGACAGTAAAAAGAAGCCCAACAGCAAAGGGGAAATTAAAGAAATCTGTGGAGAAAAGACAACCCTGCCCAGGAAAAGTTGCTGAAAGCATTTGTTTTCAATCTTATTCCAATAATGTTCTGTTTAGCTTTTCAAGTGTGCTCTCCATAGTTGTGTATGTTCCTGCCTTCTGTTCAAAGATAAAGTTACTTTTTTGCATTTTGTTTTCAGTCATCTTTATTTTTGATAGATGTTACTCTAGCGTGAGTGAATTGCGAGTGGCAGGAATAGAATGGCTCAGAAAGGAAGCAGGCTCTTAACTTGAAATTTCCTGAAATTTCAGTTGCTTTGTTAGTCAGGAATTGTCAACAACGTCAAATGCATGTTAACACTTCCATTTTGAGATGGTCCTCATTATTTCCAAGTGTAAATTAAAAGAGTACCAAAATAGAATTCTTATTATAAAATTTTTCTTGTTTTCCCTAGACACCATCTACTCCTTTCATATGTTGATTTCATTATACTAAAATGGTTTTCTTGTTAATAGCAAAGTGTTCCATCTTTAAAGCAAAGTGTAGTCATCAAATTAGCTTATTTTAATTTTATATACCTTGATGAAAAGGAAGAAGAGATGGAAAAACAAAGTAAGTCTTTTGTAACTTTAAAGGCACCTATCCTCTATTGCGGATATTAGCACCAGTACTTAACAAGACAGTTCAGAGCTTCAGCATTAAAATATGGAAGTTCAAAGGAATTGTGGAGAACAGTTAATAATTTTTAAAATATTTTGTTTCTAAAACATCCAACCTTTCAGAAAAGTCTGAAAAAACCCTGAACTTAAACTACAACATAAGGTTTGTTTGCAAATTTAGGGAGAAAAGATCTTCTGCATTTTTAAAAGATAAACAAAGCATCTCCACAGATTTTGTCTGGGCTTTTCTACAGTTCTAGCTAAGCAATAATGAAAAATTCCCTCTGTAATTATGGCTACGTAATGCCTGTAGAGTTAAAAGGAAAGCATGTTATGTACCAAATCTATCACAAGAAATGAGACAAACATGTTTTTCTCATAAATGTCTTCTGTCCCATTCCTATCCGCATTTTTCTGTTGACTTTCTTTCAATTAATAGCTTAAATTAGACTGTAACCCTTTGGAAGGAATCATATTTTCAGCTCACTGCTGAAGTATCCAGAATGATTTTTAATCCTGCAACAATAATAAAACACCGTATAATTTTGGTTTTCTAAAATTTTGACTGGAAATTTGATGGAAAGAATCCTTTCTGATATTTCTGAAATTCTTAGTTTTAACCAGTGACAGTTACTTTGTTCCAGTTTCATTCTTTTTGCCACTGATATCACCAGAAAAAAAGCTGATGAACAAAAATGCTGTAGAGAGCAGAAGTAACCTAACTGCCAGGGCTTTTTATGAACTCTGCTTGAGTTTTGCGTTATGCTTCAGTTCTCTGAATATTTTCTTACCTCTGTATCTGTAGTTACTGGTAGGAAGGAACCATAGTACTGTTTATATACAAGTATCGGGTGCATCTGAACAGATGCAGTATGTTTTATTTTCCAGACTTTTTGTGTATGTTCTAGTTTTGGACCATCTGTATTTTTATCCCCTTGGCTTGACTTTTAGCAAAATCAAAGGGTAAAAGTGGAATTCAGCCAGTACTGGCAAATCAGGTTTTATCTGAGTTTTGCAAATTTTCACCTAAATTCATAAAACTCTAACTTCACCCCCAACCCACTTCTGACTCAATTCAGGTTCTTAAAAGCTTGCAAAATATACCTTCTACTAGAGAAGAACCTGATTCATTTTTTCAATTTAAGACATAACCTTGGCTTTGGGCTTTCCTGTGTAAGATGCACCCTGCTCTACTTCTGAGCTTCCTAATTTCAGAGTCCAGTTCTAAACTGGAATCAGACTCAGACCAAATTTACAGGTCTTTGTGGTTGAGGATATTAACCTTCAGTTTTAGAAGCTGGCTCAAAATTATAAAAGCACAGACATTTGTGAAGAGAAAGACACATTAAGCAATATGCTCCATCTTCTGCCAAAATGTTATTGTTTCTACACTATATTTTCCAAAGCGTTATGGAAGTTCTTTTTAAATGACTCAGACAATAAGCTTCCTGTTTTCCCCTTGGGAAGCTATTCCATAGTCTAATAGATTGCTGCAATTAAGTAATGTTTTCCTTACAAGCAGTCTAAATTTGTTTTGCTTTACTTCATCAAGTATCACTGGTTTCTTGCCCCGTGACAGCACAAATACATGCTGGGTGGAGAATGGATTGAGGGCAGCCCTGAGGAGAAGGACTTGGGGGTATTGGTTGATGAGAAGCTCAACATGAGCCGGCAGTGTGCACTCGCAGCCCAGAAAGCCAACCGCATCCTGGGCTGCATCAAAGGAAGCATGACCAGCAGGGCGAGGGAGGTGATTCTGCCCCTCTACTCCACTCTGGTGAGACCCCATCTGGAATACTGCGTCCAGCTGTGGGGCCCCCAACATAAGGAGGACATGGACCTGTTGGAGTGAGTCCAGAGGAGGGCCATGAAGATGATCAGAGGGCTGGAGCACCTCTCCTATGAGGACAGGCTGAGAGAGTTGGGGTTGCTCAGCCTGGAGAAGGGCAGGCTCCAAGGAGACCTTATAGCAGCCTTCCAGTACCTAAAGGGGGCCTACAGGAAAGATGGGGAGGGACTCTTTATCAGGGAACGTAGCGATAGGACAAGGGGTAACAGTTTTAATCTGGAAGAGGGTAGATTTAGATTAGATATCATGAAGAAATTCTTTACTGTGAGGGTGGTGAGACAAAGGAACAGGTTGCCCAGGGAAGTTGTGGATGCCCTATCCCTGGAAGTGTTCAAGGCCAGGTTGGATGGGGCTTTGAGCAACCTGATGTAGCAGAAGATGTCCCTGCCCATGGTAGGGGGTTTGGAACTAGATGATCTTTAAAATCCCTCCCAACCCAAACCATTCTATGATTCTATGAATATACATATAAATATATCATGTATAAGGATCATTATTGAATTCCCTCTGGCTGTTTACCAAATTTTTTGTCCACGTGCCAAGAATAGCTCATACTACAAATAACAAACAGAGCAAGAGCTGATATTCTTTACATGTAAGGCTGTCCCGTATGTTCCCACGTTATTCTCATAAAAAGATTTAGTTTTAAGTTTTTCCTAACGAAAGACTAGGGTTTTAGTTCTGCACCTCACTAATTTTGAAAACAAAAAAAACCCAAAACCAATAGGAGGCAATCTATTATGTGCTGGACTGAGGAATTAGATCTGACCTACTACTTTTATAGCTTGTCGGGGGACTGTGTAGAGTGCATCTGCTTATCACACTTAAATTCTCTGTGGCATTTACTAGCCCTCGAATTAAGGACACAGGCTATTCCTGGAACAAGGCTTTTCATCAGACTACTGTTTATATGGATGGAGTCCAGATGTGCTCCAGAAGATGACATTCAAGCAGTTTGAGAAGTTACTGTCCTGAATTCTTCAATGTTACTCTCTTGTGCAACTTGTTGCCCTTTCAGTAACTGACTTTTTAATCAATTTCAGTGCATCCTTATTTAAAGCAGTGCTGACAACACAGTTGGTTACATTCAGGTCAACAAGATGGTTTTACAAATAAGTAAATAAGACTTCAGCTGGAGGATGATTTTATGCACACAGACAGTGGACTCCTAACAAATAATCTCTCAACTTTGGGGAGCAAGTTACATGTCTTATCAGAGATGCATCCTAGGATTAAACACAGAATGCCTCAGGGGTTAGTGTTCTTGACTCTTCAGGTTTGTTAACTGTATTAGTATTTACAGTTCCCCCTCAAATTAACAGAGAGAGTATTTTTCAGAGTAATCATGCAGCATATCCATTGGCTTTGTCTAACCATGTTCTGATTATTTCTGTGGCAGACATTTTTGTCCTTCCACAGGGCAAAGGTCCAGTTGTATGAACATGGGTAAAGCCTAGGAAGAACAGTGAAGCCTAATCTAGTGAAATTAGTCTTCACTGAGAGCTAGTCTGACCTCAAGCAGTGCAGGAAGACAAAAAACACAAATCTCTTAAAAAACAGGTATTTTTCTCCCATACTCCAATCAATTTTGCCCATCATACTTGCAAACAAAAAAACAGTGGGTATGGGTCTGTGGTCAAACGCAGAGTAAAAAAGTAGTTCGCCCTTTATCTCTTCAGAAGGCTCCAAAAGAGTCTTCATTTTGCATTGGCCATACTTGGTTCTTACTTGTGAATGGTTTCACTGTCAGACCCAGGCAGCCAACAGAGCAATAAAGAACACTGGCAAGGAAAGAGCTGCTGATACATCGCAGCACATTGCTCATGAGAAGTTCTGTTTAACTCTTGATCATGAAACTACTAACAAGGCATCACATCCCAAACCCTGTGTGGAGAAGAATCTTACCTTAGATATCTCTGTCTAGTAGAATTACAGAATGGTCAGGTTGGTAGAATATTTTTATCCAGCTCTAAGGAGGCAGAATGGCACCTGCCAATGGTGACTCAGAGGACGTGAGATGTTTGTTCAGGAAAGGGGCTTCAGCATTCTAGAAATGACAAGAGTTGGGGTTTTTTTTCTTCACTAGAAAGGAGCAATACAATTGTTATCTTACACTTGAAATACAATGGAAGGAATAAATAGGAACAAGAGCATTGCCTAAGAAGTTGTTTATGACACATTCTAGCATTCCCTGCTTTAGGTTCTTTTTGTCTGGTTCAGTTCAATGAATGTGAAGAGTGTGTCCCTTAGTGATAGGCAGCAAAATTATTTCAGACCAGCAAACAACCTTGCTAAGCATGATGCATTTCCATTCAGCGTGCAGACAATCATTTCACATATGTGAAAGTTCACCTGAGGCAGAGCTAAGCACAGGGGGTAGGCCCCTTGTTTACTTTTTTGGAAAGAACATGCTAAAAGCCATGTGCTTGACTTTGCTGACTGTATCCAGAAGCTTTACTGCTCCCATAGCCAGCAACAGCACGTGGAAACAGTGATGCTAAACTTCCTGCACCATGTCACAGTTGTACAAGGCACAGACAAACAGACCTGTGTCACCTTGTAGCTGTTGGTCAACAGAGGACATAAAAATTCCTTTTACTGACAATTTCAGCTTAATGAAGTCTGCAACTGTAAGGTTTTTGAGAAGCCTGTGTTCAAAGCTGCCTTTTGACGCTGGCATCAAACACAGCATGCGCTCACGCAAAGGAAGGCATACCACAGGCACATGCCCGTGATCCACGAGAAATCCATTAAGCTATCCTGACTGCATGTACATTTATAAAGACAGAAATTAGCTCATTAAAATACTGTGCCAGAATTGTTCATACATATAGCTGCAAAACTTGGCAAGTATTGTCTCACATAGAAATCCTAGGTAGGAGAGTGAATGACTAAAGGAAGGAGAAAAAAACAGAGAAGGGTAAATATTTCTCATGGCATAACAACAAAATATTCTGTTGCAGGCCTGAGCCATCGACTGGCCTGAACTTTAAACAAACATCACTGCCAGCTGAATACTGGCCAAGTGGCAAGTGGCAACCTCTCTGCAGCCCGATATATACCCAAATGAAAAGGTTTTGGGTGCCAGATACCAGGAAGCCAGTGCTTTTAACACCGCCACCCCATAATTTATAGCATCTTGGTTTGTGCTACTGCAGTTAAGGGTCTGCTAATGTTTGTCTTTTGAATTCAAATTCTCAAGTGTTTATAATTTGGCCATTAACATGCTCTCAATATCGAAACCTCGGCACACACAATGGCTAGCCAAGAACAGTTCTTAGGTAATTTTTTTAGTAAGAATGTTAGTTGGTTTCCAAAATATGAGAAAGGAAGGAAAGAAGGCAGGAAGGAATGACTTAGTTAAAATAGTTAAAGATTATAATTTTCTTGTGTGTTCGATGACTAGAAATGGCTTGCATTTTAAAACATGAATTATTGCTATGAGGTGATATTATTTTTCTTGTTTTAAAACTGTTTTTAAGATGAAGCCTTTTGCAAGGATGTAACCTTTCAAGTGATTTTTGAAAGGCAATTGTTTAAAACAATCTCAGCCTCTCAAAATGCCCATACATGCACATGGATGCAAAAGGTACTTTGGCAAAACCCACCACTGTAATTTTAAAAATGCAATTAGTAAGAAGAAGGAAGGAAAACACATACTTCGGAATGTTTTCTATCAATTTACAGCCCACACCATTAAAGCACTTTGAGCTTTGAAGTACATAGTTCCTCTGAGTGCTTTTGTGGCCGGATTAAACAAAGGAGTTTTAGCATAGACAGTACCTGTTCAGCTACAATGAGATCACATTATTCTTATTTTTACTCAAGCTACAGAACAAAGAACAATATCTATGGATACTCAGGAGTATCAAGGTGGCCCCTACAACCCACTTTAGGTCTTTGTACCTTACTGTACTTCCATAGATGCTGATGGGAAGTGAGAAATGGAAATCCTAAGCTAAAAATCAATCCAAAAGCCTTTATGCTACAATGACTCTACGTTTCACTTCAGCAAAAGTAAAAACTTCAGGAATAATCTTGGTTTCTTGCAGCTGGCTTCAAGCTAGTAAGTGTTGATTAGCCATGCATTTTAGCAAGATTTTTGGTTAGGATGATTCTCAATATTTCTCAGAATGAAGTCCATACTCCTGAAATCTGAAGCTGTTATTGTCATTTGAAACAAGGACACACTTTTCAGTTCCTTTTTACTTCTACCATATTAACCTATAACACTGCCTCCCATAAGGTGCACAGAGCTCCCTAATAAAACTCTGTTTACATAGATCTGTACAAGTACTGTGTTGTAAACACCAAGTATTTAAAGATGCCCTATATATGGTAACAGTTTATTAGCCTCTAATTGAAGGTTTACACCACTGAACATAGAACAAATGAACACTATGGTTTGCTTTTTCTGGCATTGCCAGTTAAACACCTCTCAAAGTACCTGCCTGGTTACACTAAAAAAAAAAAAAAAGTTTAAAATACAGGTATATGAGAACAAAATAACAGATAAGCCTGACAAGAAAAACAAGTTTGACACTATCAAGTTTTGGGGAATTTCAAGCCAAGAACTGGGTTTGGCTTCGCATTCAGAATTAATAGATAGACCACAGAGACTGGGCAATGATTAGAAAACTAGAAGCAATTAACTCTATTCACCTTCTGCTGAATCATGCTGTCTAGGGCTTGGTAAAGGGAAAAGGTATTTACAGCTGGAATACACAGAAAATCTTCCCATTTCATATGCACTATATATAAATATTTTAATTAATTTAATAGGTTGCATGAATTAAATCTCCTTTCAGCATTACATTCAGTGAATTGCCTGTGTTGGAATCCTTGAAAATTATGCATGTCCTTTGCTGCACATGTTCTTGCTAATCTGCTCTGGGCTGCACAGGCTGGTATATGTGAGATCAAGAAGACTGCAAGAACAAAACAGTGGCCATGGAAGGAGAGATCAGACATTTCTGTAAAATAACATCTTTTCCTTAGCATTTACAAGTAGCATGAGCTGACGGACAGAATATAAGAAGTTAAGCGTTGTCCTTTTTCTAGTAGGTTTGTGCATGCTGCCTTTATTTTTGTTAGTTTGTTGTGGTTTGGGGTTTGTTTTTTTGCTTCCCCAACCACATTATGAAAGTTCCTTTTTGTTGGCTTTCATGTATGGCCCGCAATCTGGACCAAAGCGGTCAGCCAGTCATGCTGTTATAGGAGATATATTGGCCCGAAGATTATGATTCGGCAACATAAGCAAACTGATTGCATTCCCTGAGGCTTTTACTGTAATGTTCTGGTGATATATCGATCAGGATCCAATCACCAATAATTTATGACCACTCTGACCCATATCAATTTTAGAAGCTGACTAATTGCTTGTTCCCAGATCTTTGTACAAAAACAAGACTAAGAAACATGGTGTAGTTTGACAGCTATTTTGTGTTGTATTGTGTTACTTTAGCTATAAGAATGAGATTATTATCTTCAAATAAGTTAATTCTAGACATAAATGGGCTTTTGAAGAAAAGAAATATCAAGAAAAACATTATACTGACTAGATCCTTACCAGCATTTTAAAATCAATAGTTGTAACACATTCTACCTAAAGAGGGTCTTCGTCGAAATTACCACTTGAAGAGTAAAGTATGCCAAACGATGGCAAGTGTAATGCCTTACAATAAAGACAGTGAAAGAGAAGGAGACGTCTTTAAATTTTAACTTCATGCAAGCAGGTTAAATATAGCTTATCGTCTGTTTTTTCACCTTTCTTATGAAAATTGACAACTGCATTGTTATTTTGGATATTATAAATGAATGTTTTTGTTTATATTTTAATTATAGTTCACTGTGATTTAGGGTAGCTGGTAAAACAAGGTATTCCAAGTGTAGCAAGCGTGAAACCTTTTCAGGTGCTTCATACCAACATCACACAAAATCTGCAGTTAGAAATAATATCTTTCGACAGATAGCTAGAAAAGATGGACAAACTTGTCTCTAGCCTGAAGAAGATTTTAGCCACTTGAAAGCCTGCTTCCTCTACCCAGCTGTAACAGTTGATCTAATAGAAGAGTCTACTTTTATCTGCAAACCTGGCTGGACCAGCATTCTTTGACCATGAGGGCAAACAACAGATAGCAACATAACCACTGGCTCCCCAGGAAGGCCCCAGAGGACCCAAAAGAAGGCACTGTATGCCCCATAGAAGCTGTATGAGACAGATTCAACACTTAGGGGTCAGAAGAAGTCTGCTCCAGTGGTTGATAATAGCATGCAGGAAGGTAAAGAGAGCATGAGTGGATCCAGAAATTTTCCTTGAACAGCAAAAGGTGGGACATAACTCCAACTACATTTGTCAGGTTATACCCAGTAGTATTGCAGAGTCCACAGGCAGCGGACTGTACTTTTAGCTTCATACCAACCGAACCATGTCGATTTAAGATGTGTAAAGAACTATTCAGAATGTCAGGCAGAACATGTGAACAGAAAAAGACTCAAGATGTGGGTTTCAATTTAAACAAGAAGGTAATGTATTCTTCATGAGACAAACCACGGTTTTTGACACAGTATCTTTCTCAGATTGCCTTTCAAGGCAGCGGTCATTCTGGTTACATTAAATTACTCGTAAGTGAAGGCCCAGATGTATGTTTATCATCTTCATATAAAACCAGACTTCCTTGAAAATAAAAAGATAGTTTTGCAGTTAGCTATTTTTTCTGACCAAACATTGGTGGTAATGTATTAAATAAGCTTTAAAGGAAAAGCAGATAATAAAACAATTTACTCCAAGTTTTGATTGTGGCACTTTTACTTCTGGAAGGTACATTTGCATTCTCTTCCAACTATGATTTTATAAAGGCTTTGTAAAACTTAATTGAAATTGTCTTTACAGAAGACGATTAGATGGCAAAGCAGCTGTGTCAGACACCCACAAAATGCAAAGAACACAACCTGTCAGATGATTACCATGCTCCAATATAATTCTAGTGGGGACCCTGCTGGAGAGCAGAGATCTGAAATGTCTAGCCAAAAAGGATGCACGTTATTCTGCTTTAGAGGGACTGCAGTGGAAACTTAGAATCTTAGTTTCTGTTTACAGTAAGAACCACAGAGAAACTCCCAGCATACATGTGAGTTTCTTTTCATAGTATGGATCTCTCTCTGATGCACAGGGCTGCTCAGAGAGAGGAATCTCATCCTATTGCAGACAACCATTGTGAAGGCCCTGAAGTACTTTGAGTTCTGCAGCCCACTCTTCTGGGCTAAGTACTGAAGTTTGCTCTTTCACGTTCAAGAAATTATTTGAAATATTTTTTAAATAATAGAGAGACTAAGGATACTTTTACAGATCACTCAGTATTTCTTTAATCATTATCTTGTTTTCTATCACCACACTGATGCCATAACTAGGTTTGTACTTAACAGGTCTGCCCAAAATTTTTTAATTCAACATGCTGTTATATTTTACTCACATATCCAAACTGTTTACTCACTATCCAAACTGAAGAATGTATTTTGCAGTTGTATTTCTTGAAAGAAATTTATCTATCCACCAGAAATCAAGCAATGGATCAATTCAGGTCAGGATGGTTGGAGGATTTTTTTCTTAAATTTGTAAGTCATGCCCACAGAATTTAATAAATCCTATATAAATTGGGATGAAAAATAAGTGGAGAATTTTTTATACTTTTATATTTTTGTTGTGTTGACTTACTTCTTGACAGGGCTCACAACTGCTACACTAGAAGAGTAAATCCTGTATGTTCCACAGGTTATTCAGAGAGCAGATACATTTTTACTCATTTTTGTTTATTACTTTGAGTAAGAGGCCATATTCTTTTTTAAGTCTCTCGTACTTTGTTTGAAATTGCCAGAAGCAAACACTGAAAAGACACGTCAAATGGCATAGAGGTGTTTTGCAGTGGATTTTAAAGACAGAGAGTTTTATGAAAAGTCTGGTATGTGTTTTTATATATCACATTGTTATGATGTCTTTCAACAATACTACCAAAGAGACTAATTTCATGCTCTTTCCAAAGTATTCAAAGGCTCACTTAAATATATTTGGCCTGATGTAAGCGTAATGTGTGCAAGGCATCTGATCTGGAACATTGCCTGCTAACAATCACCAAAGGAAAGTTTAGCCATATCCAGTTTTCCTCAGGGATGATGATTCTTACATATATACTGAGAAAACATTGTATGCAAACTATTGAAACATGGATTCGGATCATACAATGTTATTTTTACAAAAATGATTTTTAAGGTTAAAACAAAACTTAAAACCCGAAGATTTCCCCTTTGTGTTGAATTTCCTAAAAGGAGTACAAATCCTGAATAGCAGTATGCACGGGTGGGACACCTCTGTTTAAAGCTATGTGAAATTAATGACACCCATGTGGCTAAGCTTCAGTAAAAGCAGGGAACACTGTAAAATAATCCAGCAGACCTGTAGAGAGGCAAGGTGCCACTTTGTTGAACATATACATTATATTCCTTGGCACTAGAGTTAAGGGAGTGGTTATTTCATTCCTATGTATTTTGTCCTGCTGGGAGATAAATAGAAAACTTCAGCATGCAAGAATAATAAATCTATTGGTGAAAATAAATCTGATATTTTACAGCAGTTATAGTTCTGTTATTGGTTTGAACAAAAGCTGTCTGGAGGTCTTACATCCAGTGGAGATCTGCCAAATAATATGACTCATGAAACTTAATCCATATGGCTTCCAGGCTGTATTCATTTACGTTTATATAATATTCTGCAACCATCTAGAGTAAGAGACTCTGGTGCACTTTTCCAGGATATGACACAAAAAAATCACTAGGAGATAATCATAGTTGAGTATTAGTCTATACAGTCTGTTCATCTGTTCTTATACACCTACCAAAAGTGACTGAACTTTAGAAAGAGCCAACACTTCAGAAGGTAAGCTAGTAAAATTGTCAGACTTCTTCCAAAGTTATTCCAGCCATAAAGCTTTCCTTTAGTGAGATCTTAAAAATGTCTGATGGAACGATTCATTACAAGACAGCATTCCTAACCAAAGCGCAGTGCTGGAAGCGTGTACATACTCAGTATAGCTTCAGCTGCCCACCTTGTTATGCCTCGGCAGAAGTGTGTGGGCTCTTCAGAACACACCTCGCAGTAATAACAGGAGCATCTAGTGTGAATAGCGTCACTTTATATATTTAGTTGTGTCACTGTCTCAACAGGAGCAAAGCTAGCACAGTATCCAACTGAGTACAGAGGATCTGTGTAGTCTTTCACCCAAACAGCTGGGTTTTGTGTAAGGGAAGAAAATTTCTATATAAAAAAAAGAAAAGATTCGGAATTATAATACTGAATTTGGTGGTGATCAAGTCCTTTAGACCCAGAGTGGAATCTGGTAGCCACACATATTTTTTTCATTCTGTGAGAGTTCAATACATTCAGCCCAAAAGATGTTTTGTGTCTTTATATATGATAGGGTAATTGCTTGTCATGGAATTATATGGCTTTGTTCTTTTTTACTTTTTTTTAAAAAAATATATTTACATTCAATTCAGAGCAAAATATCAAATAAAAAGAATTTCTTGTAATTGGTATGACTTGGACTAAGAATTTGATGAAGCACATCTCTTAAAATTGTACTGATGGGAAATAAATCTTAGAATCATCTGAAACCACCGGGGAATCATGGGAGACAAGACGACAGACTGAGGAACTGTTGAATTGGTTGAGATTCAATGAAGCTTTACTCACCCCTTGGACTAAACATTTTTCCCTGTTTTTTCATCTGTACCTACCTCTGAAGTGGCTGATTTCCTGGTATTTCTGGGACACCAGAAGATGAAAACATCTGAAACCTGTTCTCATTACAACATGAGCTGTTTTTCATTTCCTTATGAGAGTGTAACCTGGAAAGAGCAGCTCATTGCCTAAAGCAATATTTTGAGTCAAAGAAATTCATGCAGAGAGAAGAGCTGTTTCTTGTGATAAATGCAGCCACTAAGAACACCAGTCTTTGCTGAGAGCACATGAGAATCACAGTTAAATGCAATGGGACAGTCACTTCCCTCATGGTGAAGTAGGGGTAGGCACACTCTGCAGTTACTGGGTATTTCTTTAATGGACCTACTTGATATACTTTTACTGATGGAGGACTTAATGTCACAGTGCATATGACTCCTGGCAGTATCTCTTGGGTTTACAGGGTGTGTGACTTGTCCACTAGTGTTTTTCATAATTTACCTTCTCATTTTGTATTGCTTGGATATATCCATTTCTAACTACGCAAAGTAGAAGCTAAGCTGAATAGCTAAGGGTAAAATGTTTCTTCATCTCTGTATTTTTGTTAGAGATCTACTAAATATACAGGTTAGATTTTTGGTATGATGACTTTTATTCGAATCAAATCTTAAGCTCTCGTTTTGTTTCTCCAATCTGTGTGCCCAAGTACTGTGGAAATCACACACAAAGAACATTCTCATTGGTTACCACAGAATTACCACAAACATATATCCTGTTCTAATTGCAGGGGAAACAGTTGTGATCTCAGATGTTTTATGTGGTAACTGTTGGCAAATGGGAACATTTAATGGTAACCATAGTATATTTATTTCAAGTCACTTCCCTAAGTATAATGTGCTCTGTACAGATAAGTTTTGAAGTGAAATCCCAGCTACAAGCTCTCTTAGTATATAATTTAAGTGTATTTTCAGTAAAGACTATTTTTGCCTTGTAGAGCAGAGAAATGTTGGTCTTCCCATGTCACAATCTCACTTTCTGTTTGTGTTATGTAAATTATTAGGGAGGTTTGGCTAATGTTGCAAAACCTAATAGACAAGCAAAAGATATTTTCCATGTTTAAACAGCATATAGGAGTCAAACTCCTCAGAGAAATCCAGATCCTCCCTGAATTAATGCTCATGCTTTTTAAAAAATCTGGTATAAAATTTAGCTCATAAAATTAATTGTTTAGGGGCTGGGGGGGAGGGCTGTGATAGATTATTATTTTGAATATGCCCAGTTATTCACTTGTAAAATAAAAAGTTATTCTCATCCAAATGAGTTCAATTGACCTGCCCTGTGTTTTCTGGACTTTGAAAAGTTTGGGCAATTGCTCTCCATTTTTGCCTCCCTTGGAACACAGCAGTAATACAAAGTTTATGGATTTAATTCAAGTCTACTACCGAATATTTTGATGTTTTCCCCTACTGTATACTGAATCTAAGATCTTTAGAAGCAAGTACTGGACTGCAGCCCTTAATACAGAGAAAAAAGAAGTATGATTACCTCCACTCATTAAACCTCAAATCACCTCCCTAAAGCTTTATTTATCTTAACCCAGAATGATGGTGCCCTTTTGGTGTTTCCATCTTGCTGTCTAAAACTGCTGCATTCGTTAGAGATAGTAGTGAACCTACTTCCATCAGAGAGGAGAGAACATCCACCTGCACTGTCAGTTTGGTATTCTGAAGGGACAAAGGAAGACAGAAACCCTTTCATTCTTCAACGCTCAATGAATATCATCTTGTTGTCAAGCTGACATATTGAAATATTCCGAATTTAAATGAATTGCAGGGATAGCATTAGCAGCAATGTCAGCAAGAACAGTGGGATCTTGGCAGTAGACAGTTGGATAAATTCAAATTCATCATAGGTACACAAGTGTATAATCTGCCAGTTTCATTGGAAAGGAAAGCTGCTTGTAATTCCTCTCATGTATGACAGGTTATTTATTATTTTGCTAAAAGCATAATGCTAAACACCACCAAAAAATTGTTACAGATACACATTGAAATATCTGACAGGCAAAACAGATCGACTGTCAATTATCTGAATGCAGATTACCTATAAAATACATTTTGTTGAATATTCATCCAAGTCATTTTATGGCAGTGCTGGAAATAGACTAAACTCACCACACAGATTTGATGTTTTTCATTCACTCTTATAAAACGAAGCTGAGTCAATGTTAAGACGTTCAGAACACTTAGAATAAAATCTGGATCAACTACATTTTTATGGCATAACTTCCCCTGACTTCAGTGAGGTGAAAATTTCCGTCAATATCTAAGCATAATCTACAGATAGAATCCTGACACCTGCTCTAAAATAAAAGTAACAAGCTAAAACCTGCAGCCCCAACCATGGGCAGAATAAGGCATGAAAAATATTGTGTCTATTCCAAACAAACCTGGAGGGGCAGCTTATGAACACAGAATTACTCTTCCTAGAATAGCTTTCAGGCAGTGTATTGAGGTTAAGACTCATTTATTTTCAAAAACTCACCACCAGATCTTTATTTGTTCCCACGGATAAGGATATTCACTGACACTTCTACCTAAAATGCAGTCCTGCTTGTAGATCCTTGTCCTGATATGCTCTGCTGGGATGCTGGTTTATATTTATTTAGAGAAAAGAGTGCTTGATGCTGAATCACCCAAACCATTTCCCTTAGCACCTTAGTGTTCAATGCAGGTCTTTCATCTATTTCTTAATGTATCTCCAGTTATTATTAGACTGTATCTCTTAACTTCTTTTCACGATTTCATGAAGACCACAAGGAGTGGAGTGAAACGTTGCTGGTGCAGACACTGCTGATCTTCGTAGGTGCAAGGCATCTGCTGTGAAAAGCTGAACTTTACTTTCCATTAACTTCTCCAAAGGAAGGGGGGATACGTGAAGCGTTCAGCATATCCCGGGACTGAGACCTAACTTCTCTTTAACCTTTCGCTTTTCTCATAACAGCCTTTCAGGAGATGATGAAAACAAGCTGAGAGACAGAGTCTAATAATCACATAAAGTTATATGGAATTTCCTCTTGGACAACCACAAGGTTATACTATCCAGTGACCTAGCTGTATTTATGGAATACAGGAAACCTTTACCGCCTTTCCTTTAGGCTTTAAAAATAAACAGTCTTACATAAAAATACACAACTGCCACATTATGTCTCACACCATTTTAAGGCATCTTACCTAGGAGTGTCTGCAGCCAAACATGTTAGAGATGAGGAAGGGAGCCTTCTGTTTCCCTTACTGTACCTACTCAGGCACTGTCACCTATAGAGCACAGAAGGGCTCTGTATGAATAAAGTGTTGTTTGAGTGCTGAATTGTGAGACTTTTGCCAGTATGCAGTCGTTGATTGATCGTCTCACAGATTTGTTTAAAAGAAGAAATTTACAAACCACCCACAACTTTTCAATAACAAGCTCATGCATTTCTCGAAACAGAAACGAAAGGTATTGGAGCTAATTCTGATACAGGCCAGAAATTACCAGGCACGACACATGAAATATCCAATTTCTGTGACAAAAAAGGATTCTATAAGTCTTACTTTTCTGTCGGTGAAATGTTCCAAAGCAACTGCTTATTCCAATTGTTTAAGTCCTATTCAGATTATCTGGGAGACAGGGGGTTAAGGGAGCACATCAGGACAATTTCTCTAACACCTGCAGATGGGAACTAAAATATGCCTAACTTGATGTGTATGCAATCAAAACAGTCTGAATTTTAAATATCAAACACAATTAATGGATCACTAGATAGTAAACTAAAGTCAAGTGTTATTCCAAAGTCATGTTTGATTACTTTCTTCACGAAAATTGCAAACTGATCACACACAATATAAAAATGGCAAATATTAAAGCACAGCTACAAGTTATTTATATCATGACATTAAATCATCTGAAATAAACACTATAATTCCAGATTTCAAATAGTCATGATCTAAGGATGGAACTACAATTACATGTCTACCATCATTTCTTCCTTGGCACCTTCTGGGACTGCCAGTTACCATTGAATTTAACAGATGTTTCCAAAAAAAAATACTACTAAGAAGGATGTCTGTGTCCACTAGGAAATAGGTGACAACTACCCTGCAGTTTAATAGGCTGCTAAACAACTAAAATGAAAATAATGCTAAATATTTTACCCCCAAATAGACTCCTGCCTAAAACTTTCAGGAAGCAGTGCATTTACAATCCCTAGAAAACTTCCAATGCATGCTATGGTGCAGGGCCTCATGATGCCTGGGATGCAACATCTCCTCAAGCTAACAGTAAAGCTGCAGCAATTAATTTGTTTTTTTTTTTTTCTTTCTTGATGTTTAAAGAAAACAATGTCCTCATAGTTCAGGGACACAAATGAAAACCACAGCCTAAATTCAGGCTGTGCTTTTAGCACCACCCTGACCAGTATGCGGTTCTTTCAAAACCTTTAACTCGCAGAAGGCCACATTATCCTGGGTAGGATTTAGCTTCCAAGAGGCAGTAGTTGGTTTTAATATTGGGAGTGATTTTAGAAAGCAAGAATTTCTGACATTCATTGAAAACTATGCTGACTTTTCCAAAAACAAACACCATCACTTGGTATTCCTAAGCCAAAATAGTAAACCTGAAACATCATGACAGACCTGAGGATGATGAATAGTGTGCCTTTGACCACTACGGCAATGGGGAAGCCACATCTACATTACCTTCTCCTTCCCATAACAAGGCGGGAAGGTGGCAGCAGCAGGGTTGCTTTACTGGCTTTCCTATGATGATCCTCTCTTCACCATGACGCTGTCTTTTAGACTGTTGGCTGCCACCAGCTGACCCACAGACCAAGCTGTGAATCATGGAGTTTAGATCCAGATCTGAAAGAGAACCTGACCAGAGTGTGAACAGGGATAGCTTCACTCTGGCCCTTCCTATACAGCTATATGCTTTTCTCTGTAGGCGTAACTTGTTTGGTTTTACGAAGTATTTTAACCGAGGAAGCAAGCAGGAAGATACATTCCATATCCCAGTTTACAGCAAACTTTTACATAAAACGCAACAAGGCCACATAAGAAGAATCATAAAGGAAAGGAGTGAGGCGGAGTGTAAGAATATACTCAGAGCACAAAACATCCCTTCACTGCTCAGAATGGTCCTTGGCTTCATTTGAATTCCTACATAGTCACAGTTCAGTAGCATTTTACCCGCTTATGCTGCTGTCTCTCTGTTCCCCATCCCCTTTTCCCAGGATTTTGTGCAAAACAGAGTTCATAATACTATTTATACTTTGGCCATAAATTAACCAAACATTATCACTTGACAGAATCAGTAAGAAAAGTTGAGTTATCATTTTATGCTTCGGCTCTCTAGAGACATTCCAAAATACTGTTTATAGTCAGTATGTTAAAGACAATAACAGGTTATGCCGAAAGAGTCAGTGTCTCACTGTAGCATTGCTATATGCATGCATACAGTCTCCAGTGTAACAGGGACAGAGTCTGATATCTCGGAAAACAGCTATTATAATAAGGAAGACTAGAGAAGGGAAATGACTAATGAATGTAAATGCCAGGTGCGCTACGGTGAACAAGCATGTTCTGACTATTCTGCCCAGCTCAAATACTCCGTATTTTGTCACATCTTGATATTTCTGCACTTACAGTCTCTAAATCCTGGAGCTGAATGTTGGCCTGTAAAAGAAGTTTTTTGTTTTCTGTCTGTAAAAACAAATGAAATGCACTGAAACCATATGGCTAATCTATTCAGTATGGTTTTGAAATGTGTTCTGGTTTTTCTTCCCTCAGTCATGGTTAGAGAGGTGTCCTTTCAGCCTAATCTCTCTCCTCCAACCAGATGTGCAAACATGCCTCTTAGAAAGCAAAACCGCTGGAATGGAATGAAATGGAATGGAATGGGAGAAGGTTAAAAACACACATCAGTTTTCAGTATCTCATCATTTTACCTTCAGTGGCATACATTTGTGGATGTATTTGTGTATACAGCCCATGCATTTATTAAACTCCCATCCTCCCACTATCCTGAAATTCCCTTTTAACCAAAGTCCCCAGAATAAATCACTTCTTCAGTTGTTTATCATTTGTCCAAACTTCTTTGCAGTTCCTGCAATATTTTAAGAGCTTATGGTCATTCTTGAGCACACGCACAATATATCCATATTAATATACAGGTAGTCAGACCTGTTTCTTCCCCCAATTTTTTCAAGGGAAGACACAACTTAGTATCCAACTTTTGAGCTGCACGAACAATGTTCAGTAGCACTATTTTTTTCTATTCTGTTTTTTATTTAAATATATCACAGTCATGTAATATTTAGTTTCTTCAGCAAAATCAAAGTGAAATGGAAGACTAAAATTGTCACTGCTCACAGTTAATATTTAAAATGTTAGTCCAGTAAACCTGGCACGCAGACAGCCATACTTAATACTGATGTGATATCTGCATTAAAGTTACAAGAGTTACACCCATTGATGCCTACAATCTGTAGCATTCGCAATAGTATTTGCAATGCTTTTCTCCACTGTAATTATTTTACCAGTGGAAGCTATTGAGAACCCAAGACTCTCTGCAGCGCTAGAATTAACTTGCTGGTCATCNGGACCAAGTATCGACCCCTGGGGGACACCAGGGACATCTTACTGTCTAGGAGGCCAAAAAATTTCTCCTCCTTTTCATCTGTGTAACACCAGCAGAGTAATTTCCACTGGCTGAAATAGTTTGCAAGAACACAACTGAGGTAGAGAGAGGTCCCTGGTTCACATAACACCAACATAAACTTGGCAAGGCTTTAAAATGGAGAACAAAGCTTGGCCCAACAAAGCACTAACTACTTGAAGTCGATTTAGTCATTTATTAGATTTACACTTTCAAAATAACTTTTCAGCCAGAATTTTCTACTGCTTCCTCACAACTACCTGAGATACTGAGTTAGGTTCAGCCTCAGAAAAATGCAAGCAATACGTAACAGGCTTAACATGCTTTTTGCTATTTTATACCCATGCAATCATTTTTCTTATTTATGATAAATATAAGCTTAATAATTTTGATTCATCAGAGCAGTAAGAAGTGTATTCTACCCTACAGAATATTCCATTACCTGTAACTTGAATATATAGAATGTGGGTAATAATAAAGCATGCTTCTCTTCCATTTCATAATAACCCAGGCCTGTTTGTAGTATATCTAGAAACTGACTCTGGACTCATATAAGGTGCTCCAGTGATCTTTTTTTCCAGCATTGCTTTGAAGTTTTTTAAATTAATACAGAAATGAAATAGATACTGCATAAAGGACTTCAGTATCAACGCAAAATATAACTTTGAGCAAACATGGTAAGTATTAGAAGTCTTATTCCAAACCTCTAAAATGAATTGGAATGTGGCCACTGGACTGGATGGAGCTCCTACCCTCTAGGAAGGTACAGTTTCATTGATGGCAAAATAAGGGTGTTTTATAGATTTAAAGTAATTACTTTTGAAAGTAAATATATTTTACATATAACCTAGATGTCTTACACGTATTATAAATATTCCTTTTATGAGGGTTCCTTGCAGCTAAATCATTGTGATTCAAGCAGAGGCAAATAAAGAAGTAGATTTATTGTGGAGAAACTTTTCCTTTTCCTTTCCTTCTATCTGAGCAACATTGACAACTGGCAAGTTCATAATAATAGATCACTTCTATCTACAGATCCCACCTCCCCTAATATAGATGTCAAGCACTACCTACGGACTGCGCAAGATCTTCACATTTGGCCAGTCTTTGACCACTAGTCCTTGACCTCTCCTGAGACAAGAAACAAGGATGCCAATTAATTCCAGCAGTGAATATCCCTTCTTGCATTACAGTCATCTGAAGTTACACAGAAACTTGACTGAGCTCATGTATCATTAAAAATTTTTATCACTTCAATGCTGCGCTACCTTTGGACTGTGGTGTGGAGGGTAGAGGCTCCACATTCCCCTAAGAAACAACAACCATTGACCCTTTGAAATCTAAAAACCTCTGAATTCACAGTGCTGTCTCCACTCCAGGAAAAATCCAAGTGAAAACTCAAGTCCTTCTGGGGACCAGTCAGCATCTTTGTCACTGACTAAATCTGTCACTGGAATTGATTCACAATGAAATTTGACTTGAAAAAGATAAATTCTTTGATGAAAACATGGAATTATTCAATGGAATTGGCTAGCCAATAAGCATATACTTTTTAAATCTTTTGCAACTTAACTGAGTCTGTCAAGAGTCTAAAATTTATTGAACTTCACTGCAGGTCAGACATGGGTACTAAAAAAGCAAAAATCATCACAACAGTGGTATGAGCAGGATGAAACATGCTGCAACACTTGGTTTTCCAGAGAACCTAAAGTTTGATGCCAGCTAAATCTACTTAGACACTTTTCCGAAATAAACAGAACACACAAGGTGCCTTCCTCTGACAGCTCTAACAATCTTCACTTCAAAAACGATTACTGCAGATCACAGAACATGAGGAAAAAATCTTGAAGTTTAGATCTGGATTTGATTTTCTGTCAACCAGAAGAACCGGAAAGATGTCTTTCTAGTAATAAGGAGGGCCTGACCTAAAAATAGCATATTGACTCTTAAACACATATATGAAAATAGAATTTCATTTACTGTTTAACAGCTTTTTTCATTGGGGAGTGAAGACAGAAAATTTGGCTCAAAGTAACTGCACATAATCATCTTGCTTTTTCAAAAAAAAAAAAAAATATGAAGCAAAGGAAAGACTGAACTTAAAGTACTCGATCTCTCTCTGTCTTCCATGAGCTGTGCTGTGAATTCGGGCAATCTGCTTTTAGTTACTGCTTTTCTGTTTGATGCAAAGTGCCATATTTTAATATATTGTCCAAGCCATATGATTTGAAACAGCTATGAATAATATTGTCTGCTGGATTCTTTTATTTCCATGAATGCATGAAGTTGCCTGTATATGCATAGCCAGTATGTATAGTCTTCAACAGTATCATACCTCGTTTAAATACTCCATCTGCTCAGAATATAAGTATAGATAGTATAAGCAACAATGCTGCATCCTCTTCACAGAGTGAAAACCGGAGAACTCAGTCCTAGACTGAAATAAGAGTATTTTTAGTGATGAAAAGTAAATTCAGTCTCTAAAACTCATACCAGTAAGCCACCCAAAAAGGCATAAGTTTTCATTCTGGTTTCTGAAATGAAGAGTTCCTTTCATTTGTAAAAGGAACAAGTGAAAAATTAAATAGGATATATTTAATTATCCACTTAAGGAATAACTCACATATCTGCTAGATTCTCATTAAAATGTAGGGTTTTTTTTTAAATATGCAAAGGAGGTTAAACCCAAGGACCTCAGCTTGCAGGCTTTTTCTTTGAACCAGTACTTTGTGGGAGCTGGCTAGGCACCATGGACTTGCATCTCAAAAAACTAGGAAATCTACCTACAGAACTCAGCACCCCACGACCTGTGGAATTCCTGTGGAATCAAATGGGTTCAAGTTTATTGTAATGCTCATAAAGGACTGTTCACAGGAGATGTCATCTCTGTGCTGTGCTCTCCTGCTGATTTCAGTGTGACTATCTCATAAGAGGAAACAGATTTCACAGGATTCTTTTATTAGTGATTTATGAAATTCATATAATTTAACTTTTATATAATTTATATAATTTCTAACACTTTTAATGTCATAAATGAATTAGTTTTATTAGCTGTAGCAGGAGTTTCAGTGAAGCAGTACAGATGTGCACATATTAAATTTTATAAAACAAGGTTTAAATAAAAGAAAGCAGAGGTTACCTCTTAGTTCAAACTAAGTCTGTGCAGTCCTGCAGCCTCACTTGTCTGATATGAAAGCCCAAACTATAAATGAGAAAACACAAAATGTATTACCACTAACATGTGATATATTAAAAAAAACCAACAAAGTGAGCAGAGATGTACCAATGATGCAAGTAACGGGACCACTTATTGCCTGGGAACAGATAAATCTTTTCTGCAAAACTGCATTTCCAAGTATGTAAATTAGACTCCATTTTTAGCTGGTATTTCAAAGTATCTAGAAGCATAGCTATGGCCTCTCTTCTTGTCATTTTAGTACTAAAATCCACATTCACTCTCTGCTATAGAGAAATAAGAGAGAGAACATCCTCTCTTTATTCATTCTTTATACTCTGCTGGGGGGCTTCAGGGCAGTGTACAGGCAAAATCCTTCAATATTTGAAAAAAAAAGTAATTTAATAAAATCATTTATATTTTTAATTATTTTGCATCTTTTGTCTGTGTTTTTGATACTTTTTGTATTTACCTTACTAGGATTTGTAAGATAACATGATGCTTTTTTTTTTTTTTCAGAGAAACTGGTGTGGCTAGAAAAGCATATGAAGTAAACCTTTTTGCTATATTGGCTAGTCTAACAAATGCTCTGACTTCTTCCTACAAATCTGGATTCATTTGTATCCATAGACCCTCATGGTTACAGCAACAGATTGATTACTATTTTTAAAATATTTATTATTTAAATATTTTTTATTTATTTATTTAAAGAAATTAACGTCTAATTAAACAAATGAATGTATTTCTCTAATTCATCATGGAACACACCTTATAATGTTTGCCTGGTGTTTAAGCCATCCTTTTTGAAAATGATCAACATTTTTGCACATAGAAGAAATTTTCTGGGAAGAAATTAGTATAAATTGCTCAGAGGATTCTACAATAAAAGCATAGTGCCTGTTGTGCTGATCTAAACATTACTATTCATGCAAATCAGCTGTATGTGAATAAGCAGACCAGAAAAACACTGACTATTCCAGGGGAGACTTCCTTATCTCAGACTGCACGGCACTAAAGACACAGAACTGAGAGATGCCAGCCTAAGATAATTCAGGCATTTATCTGTAACCATTGGAACACAAAACCTTTTCCAAACTGTAACCGCAAGACTCAATACTCATAAAATGGCATAAGGAAAACACTAGCTCCAGCATTTCCTCTTGGACATAAGTGCAATTCCAGACTTTACATGCTATATAGACCACTCAAAATACTCAGCAGATCAGGCATAAGCAGCATTAACTGGTTCAGAGTGACGTGATTTGCCTGTGACCATAGCACCACTGACACTCACCTCATAGCCCCAGCCAAAGGCAGCAGGCAATCCACCTGCTCAGAGTCCGCAACATACTGAATACAAGGAACCCACAGCTCAAGAATTAATGAAACCAAGTAAAATATTTGCACAAAACGTTCTTACACATAAAATGGGCAGATCTGGGTCACTGTTGAAATCAGTGACTCATCTGGATTTCTAATTTGCTGTGAAATATTCTTGGATAATATTGCATACTCAGAAAAGAGATGATAGATGGGAGCATGTGCACTTTTCTGTAAATATGAATCAGGAAACCAGGACATAGTTGAGGAATTTGTTCGCTAGTAACTCCAAATTGAAAGAGAAGGAAAGACAGAGGTCATGCTTTTTTTCTTGGTTAAAAAAAAAAAAAGCAATTCTGTGATTATTGTCATACAGCGGTGGTATTATCCTTACACATTCCCAAGAACTTCCGACTCCATTTGTGTTTTACATCTTGCACATAGGGGTGGAGGACCTAGTCAAGTCTCAGCCTTCTTTTTTAGGTTCTCATGGATTTATGCTGGCTGAGAGAGAATCCGAACAGCATAGCACAGCAGGTTTCCACTCTTTATTTGCTAGTGTCACGACATATGACTTAAAGGACTCAATTCTTCCACCAGTGTTTGTCTTACCACTTGGCAGAATTCATGTATGCAAGCTGCACACCTGCATGGAGCCATGGGAGAAACGGGTGCCCAGGGATGTCACGCGGGAAGCCAGGGAGCCAGGAAGGGCTCACCGCGAGGTAACCAGTCACACTCTGCAAAGGGGCTGAAGTCCCTGACCCCTCTAACCAGCATGTATGCCAGCGCTGCCAGGTCTTATGGGGTTCTGCAGCAGATGAAGCCACTGAAAAAGCTTTACTGGTGGAAACTTAACTGTTGGGGGAATTTATGCTCCTACAGTTTTAAGCAGCAGCTGCATGATAGTTTTGCGAATAAAAGAGATACCTTCCCGCTACACTTACACTCATACATGTCCTTGTGAGTCCAGCTCCTGCTGATTAAATTTTGGGCCTTTTGACCTTTAAATAATTTATCAATACCAGTGTTGCCAATACAATCCTTCTGGAACTACTGAATTATACATTTTAAGTAAATTCAATTAAACTAAAGCCCCTTTATTCACAACAAGAAATAGCTGAGTTCTTGAATACCTGACTGAAGCAGAAACTGAAAATAATAATTCTCCCAGTCAATGGGATCATGTGTGTATCCCATTCCACACAATCTGCTTTGGCTTCCAAGAAAAGACAAACTTTACATGGTAAGAAATCCCTTAATTAGGTTAGTGATAGAGAAAGCAACCCCAGTGCATTGCTGTAAGCAGAAATGTGTGAATTTTCTATTCAACACAGCAACAGTGGTCTATTTATTCGGCTTATGTGCATAATTAGTAGTAAAATTACAGGTTTTTTTCTTTAACATACAGTAGTTATTCTTTATGGGTCTGGATTCTGAACAAAAATATTTCCTTTAGATTTTATTTGAGTAATGCTCTCTTCAGGTGAGCTCTGGCAAATGCCATAAAATGTTATAAATCTGGAAACCTAGGAAGTATAGAAAGGGGAAGGAAATTACCTCAGTTTGGCATGTGGTACAATGTTACTTTCTTTAAATAAAATGTATCCTCTGTCCTTAGGAACCCCTTACAGGCTAATTTAACATTTCATTGTACTCTGTCACTTACCCTGGCCTTGCCAGACACACAGACAGCAGCTGATGTTGCAGTATCTGGAGTTACAAAGAGCTTATGTTTACATACACTATTTTTCTCTTCTTTCCTATTACATGGTTGACTGTCAGCTGATTTATTCATTAATGCTTTTTTAGTTACTAAATAGCACATAATAGAACGTGCATCGTTGACAAGACTGTAGGTAAGTATAGAGGATATCATACACTTGTCACCAAAACTGCAATTTACCTGGCTGTATTACTATGTTAGATACATTTTCCACCCTCAGCTACTGTTATCTGAGCAAGTAGGAAACCCAATTTTAGAAAAAAAGCTGCTTGTGAACTGAAACCCTGGAAGGAAATGTATGCTTGACTCAGGTGATATTCTTAAAATTGCATTTTAATATGTAATAGGAGCCATATAGGTAAAAAGTGTAAAAGATAATAGCACTGTTAATGCCAGGTACTATAACTCTACGTAAGACAGAACCTACAACTACATAGAGACCCCTAGTTTAATATAATATTTGAATCTCCTAAGAGGAATTCAGAATCAACAAAGTACATGTAAAATCAGTTTAAAAGTATTTAACTGGCAATTCTCTTATTGTACTCATCCTCCAGTGCAGATATTTCTAAGAAGGTTTTGAACGGGGATAGATCGTTGTCAAATACTGTTGAATATCTTTCATAGATTATCTGAACAAGAGACAAAATGATATCCAGTGAAGTTCAAGAAAGATACAAAGACCAAAGAATTGATATGTGCAGAAGACAACAGACCATTTACATGGGGTAATCTGCACCGTTTTCTCAACCTTCTTTATGGGAACTGAGTGTTTTAAAAACACAGCCAAATGCAAACACGCGGCAATCGTAAAGAAGGAATGATGTCTCACAGGACAGGGACTGTGACCTGGAACAAATGCTGAAATGGACATGGTAGATAGTTAAATGACCATAGACTTCCACTTGTGCTTTTCACATTTTAAAATATGTGATGGAAGGAGAAAAGCACTTTCAAAATACTAAGTATGATATAAGACCTCAATATCATGTTGTCCCTGACTGTCTCAAACAAAACTAGAGGGACTTTTACATTTGTATCCTCATTAAACCATCACAGGCTACAATGTACAGACAGCACTGAGAACACAGTCCATTACTCAGTTACGTGTTCTCAAAAGTTTGACATGGGGTCCTTCACTAGCCATGCAGAGTTTGAATTCATTTCTGTAACATGCTTTTATGTAAAGACAGTAGCTTCACCTACTTAAGGGACTAGAGAGGGTTTGAAATGCTGAGCATAATCCCATTATTTAATAGGCTCTATTAACATCTCTTTCTTATATCTCTGACTTACTAACTGTGAAATCTCAAATAGAGTTCATTATGCATTTCCAAAGGACAGCAGAGGTTATGAGTCAAGAAGAAGGATTTGGGCTGCACACACCAGGTTCAAGAGGTGCCTAATACAGGACCAGCTCTACAGAAAAGAAGTTTCTTCCTTGTCTGCCATTGACTGGGTTAAATAGCCATCAAACACAGACATGCATGACCAGTGTGCCCACTCCTGTCCTCTCTGATTTAGGATTCAGGCACTTCCACAGCTTGACATAGTGTCTTTGTATAGCACTCAATGGCTTTTCTTTCCACTACTTTGACCAAGATTTGCCCAAACTGCCCGACAGTAGGATCACTGCAGAATTCCCACATCAGACATTCTGAATTAATCTTCCCCAAAGACCCTGATACAGTCACCTTTCTCTTGAAGCACAATCTGAAAGAAAAGTCAGGCAAGTAAGGGAGGCACGAATTCCATGTTGCCCAGCCATCTGTCTTTAGAGACATTGTAGGAGACCACTTTTAATACCATTCCACTGCCTAGATTTAACAAGGGCATGAACTTCGCACGTTCAGGCAGGGCCCTCACATACAGCATATTCTAGGAATACAGCAGTTAGCAGCTCTCAAGTCAAAGCTGTCCTATTTTTGCATAAATAATGACATATATAGTAGTAGAAGAATGACTCTAAAGCTTGTTAACTAGGACTCTGCCTCTTGTTTTTCCAAGGCGACAACTGAGCTGGCTCCCCATGCTTAGGCACTGCAGAGCTGTGAAAGGCACTGGACAACTACCCTGAGACTTATTTTAAAAGCATCTTTTTGGTGGACCTCTCCTCTACGGGCAATATGTCAACACGTCAATTTGATATTAAGTAGATTGGATCTATTACTCTATGAGAAGATCCAGAAGTTACCTTTAAATTAGGATTGAAACAAATTAACAATTCCCATTCTTCTAATTACAGTCGCGCCCTCTAGTAATACTCCTCATGCTTAACTTTCCTAAGAAGAAAAAGTTACCTTTCTCTGAACTCCTCACATGTCTATGTGGGTAATTAATCAGTCAAAAACACTCCAGTATAAAGTTGATCTGACAAACTCCGTTGAGAACATGTGTGCTAATTCTGCTGAACCCCTAGTGCAGGACAGAGTGCTGGCTAAACCCAAAGGTTTATCAAAACACAGTGATAAATCCCAGATGTGATCACAGCTTTTCATGCTTTCTATTTTGTTAATGTCTCCAAGACTGCTTGTGGGATTTTTGTTGGGTGTTTTCTTTCTTCCCCCCCTTCCACAAATTCAAAGTAAATTGGTCTGGTGTCTGGTACCTGGCACAGCGGCACGCTTCCTCTCAACAACTGTAAGACTGTCTGAAAAACAGAACAACATCTTTGAGATGGGGTGTTTATACGGGCAACATTCAGCCACTGCAGTGAATGTGGTCTCACCTTCAAAGAGACTTCAGAGCACTGCTCACCTGATGAAAGTATTAACTGTTTTTGGTTGACTTGATTTACATGGAAGCTGCCAGCTTATTAGCTGAGCTGAACCCAAAGAAGTAAATGCAATGCACATGCAGATGTTTTCCTAGCTACTTGATGTCAATGTTGCTGCAGCTTTCCTCAGGGTAAGAGTACAAAGGCAGCAGTGATAAGGCTTTGCAGAATCCCCCAGCAGCTAAAGCATGTCAAAGAAGTTAAATTAACGTAACCAAATCTTAGTGGTTAATATACAGGACTGCACTATACCCTTATGTACTGGGTCTGGCTGAAATGGAGTTAATTTTCCCCATAGCAGCCCCTCATAGTGCTGTGCTTTGTGTTGGCGGCTAGAAAGGTGTTGATAACACACCGATGTAATGGCTACTGCTAGGCAGTGCTGGCACAGCATCAAGGCTGTCTCTCCAACAGTAGGCTGCAGGTTGGGCAAGATCTTGGGAGAAGACATGGGCAGGAAAGCTGACCCAAACTGACCAAAGGGATATTCCATACTGTATGACGTCTGCTCAGCAATAAAAGCTAAGAGAAAGGAGGAGGAGGGGCATTCGTTATCATGACGTTTGTCTTCTGGAGCAACCGCTATGCAAACTGAAGCCCTACTTCCTGAGGAGTGGCTGGGCATCACCTGCTGATGGGAAGCAGGGAATAAATCTTCCGTTTTCCTTTGCTTCCATGCATGGCCTTTGATTTTGCTTTAGTTTTATTAAATTGCCTTTATCTTGACCCATGAAGTTTTTTCCATCTTATTTTCTCTCCCACCCCCCGCCTCAGTCCTGCTGAGGATGGGTGTGATGGAGAGGTTTGGTGAGCACCTGGTGTTCAGCCAAGGTCAACCCACCACACCGTATTTTCCAGAAGTAATAATTTAATATGACCATGGGGTAAACGGAAGGCTTGGCATTCACATACTGCTCCCTAAGAAATCTGCACTTTTTTAAAAGTTCTTTAGATTTCTAAGCTACAAGTAAAGTTATACCTAATTATTTATATAACTAAGGCATCTCCTCTAGGAGCAGTCTTTCAAACATTCAACTCAGATAAGCTGGATTCCTCTGGTCACTAGAAAAAAGTTCCTCCTGCTCAGTTGCTGTTCAGACACTGTTCTTTCCTTGAGTAAGAAGGTTTAAAATAATAGTCTAATAAATACTTGAAAAGGTATTCACAGCATGCAAAAAAAAAAAAATTCAGCAACAAAATGAATATGGATGAACTTTAATGAATGTAATACAAGACTCTGTTCCTAACTAATACGGAAAATGTTTCATACTCATCACTTCCTAAATGTGAAAGCTACTTTCTGCTGTCTTTCACTCACAATCCCAATTAAAATTCCACATCAACGTCATTTCTCAGCTAGAAATCTTAATACGAGCTACCTATTATGGTTGCTTTTCTTGGCTTGTTATCAAATCCTCACCACAGCTAAAGATTAATCAACCTGCTTTTCCTCAGTTCATTAATTTAGCTACTTTGCTCATATAATCTATCTACGTGAAATCTGAGGGTCTTTTATTCCTATTGCAAAAGATCATACAATTTGATTTTTAGTTAAGCATACATTGAGTATGACATCTTCACTCGTCTATAATGGAACGACTCACTCATCACTTTATTTTTGCTTCTTATTTTCTTATATTCTTTTTGTCATTTTTCTGCTTTTCTAATACTTGTCTCATACGACACTGGAAATACCCACCTTCTTTGCCCTCCTTTTTATCATCTATTTATACACCTTTGCCTCTTCCTGTCTCCTAGATTAGCATTATGTTTATCTTAGATTTGTAAACCAATTTTCCCCACCATTGTCCTTTTATTCATTTAGAAGACAATATAGCAAACAAGAAACAAAGTAAAAAAGGCAATGTCAATGGTGTTTGCATATACATACGTTTAAGTATATTTAGTTATAACCATGCACAACATTCAATGGCTTCTGCTTCTATCTGGAGTTCCTTATAGGCTTATTTTCTTATGAAGTTGGGCAGAGAATGAGAATTTCACTTGCAAAATTCATCACTTGCAGAAGAATTTCTATCTATGAGTACTCAGCATTAATAAAACAAAAATCAGAATGGGTAAATGGTTAAAGAAGGAGATGGCAAGCTTCAGAAAACAAAGAACAGAGCATGTCTATGATTTGTGGTAAGCACTGACACCCAAAGGCCTTGTTTTCTCAGTTTAGAGACAAGCAATTTTTAAAAAGTCAATGTCTGTTATTCATTTCCAGTGGCAGAAGAATACAGGTAAAAAACTCTTCAGACCCTAAATTTCAATTCCCAAATTGGCTATTCAGCTGTAGCCTTTTAACTACTTTTCAGATTTTACATTCACTGCAGTTAGTCAGTGGTCTGGTGGTCATAATAGGCTACTGTGCAGTGCTGTGTGAGAAACCATATGCTTTTCCCTGACAAATGCTCTTCCAATCCTGGATGCTCAACATAAGAATTTTATATTATCAGATTCCAAGGAAGAAAATGTCATTTTCCAGTGTTCATACATAGTAACTGTGCTATGTCTCTTATCACAGTGGAGACTTTTTCATTTCTGGAAATCAGTTTATTCAGGGTCTAACCTAAATAGATATATTCCTTGATTTTAGAAAAATAAGTCAACATATATAGTAAGGTGATTAACCTTGCCGCTAGTTATATCAGCCAGTAGTAAGAAATACCCATGTTTTCATCTTCACACTCCAGCTTGAGTTTGTAAGCACATGATTTGCTGACCTGTTTCAGTGTGTCACAGAATCTTCACAAGTCATTTCTGTACTTGAGATCCTTAAGGTAAAGCCAAAAACAACATCTTCACTCAGCTTATAGTGATTATTATGCCAGTACTAAGTGCAACAGCAGAGAGCCCTGAGCACATTTCATAGCATCTAAGCTGAGAAACGGGCAAGGAGGAAACTGTAGAAGCAGTATTAGCTCTGTTATAGTGCAGATTCCTCTGAAAAATTAAAGTTCCTTTTTCTACCTAGATTTTACTAGCTATGATAGCTTTAGTGGTAAAGTTCCTTTTACATGCTATTAAAAAATGGCTTTATCTGAAAACAAAATGTGGACTGAGTTTTCTGTTTCTATAATTTTGGAGAGGGGCCTCTGTTAGTGCTCTAGGTCTAACATCAGATGGATCAGAACTACTCTATGTGCGTGGCAGACATACCCTGCAGGTGTGTAGATGATGCCTATATTGCATGTACATTTGCTGCAGAGTCTCTCTGAACCATCTCCCATGACACTGCAGAAGCCATCAGTTAATGTCTTACATTCTTTGGCAAGGCCAATATTAGCCTTTGTGGATGGGCACTGGCCAAATCAGCCTTCTATTTCTCAGCATCTGATATAAGATATCTGTAAAAAGGCATTTCTGTAGCATAGAGGAGATCAGGTATTTCTTCAAGAGGAGATATAAGGACTTTCTTTGATGTAGAGAGTCTAGGGTAAATCCAGAGAATAACAATTGGTAAAATTATATCTAAATGTGAAGAATATTAAGTCTATTATTCTAAATTTTAATGTATTTGCAAAGTTAGTTAAGCCTCTTCCATGTTGCTCCCCGATAGGTTATCTGATGTCTATCTAAACATTCGTGCAAGTTGAAAAAAAAATCCAGATATCTCATTCACTTTGTTTTCCTGTAGTGAACTGTAAACACTGTAAACAGTGTTTAACTTCTCAGTTTCCAGCACTTCATGACAGACTAGCACAATAGCATTCTAAGTAAAGAACTTTGCACCAAGTCAGTTTTTACAAATGTTATTTTGTTGGCTAGCTCAACAGCTGGGAGTGAAGCATTTTGTTAGAGACTTTCTAAATACATACTGCTTTATTCATTCCTTTTTTTAAAAAAGTTAAGAAAAGGAGAGAGTTGGAAACATTTTGCTGCCAGAAATAAAGGAATAATTTAAGACTCCATTATCAATTAATAATGCATTTTCCTCCTGAAAGAGTCTGGCCTCTTGAAGGAGGCATATTGAAGAAGCTGTGTATTAATTAGGCTGATCCCGAAAATCTACATGATCCTGATTCTCCTTTCCTTCTTACCGACTTTACTGTGAGGTAACAGTACCACTGGCCTCTTCTGATTTATACTGCTGTGCCTTGGAGGAATACTAGGGCTGATAAAATGGGGCGCTGAAGGAAAGGTGAGGTGGCTTTTAAAGTTAAAAAGAAGAAGGAAGGGAAAATCTGTGTGTCTAATTTAAGGGAAAAGCACATTTCAACATGATCAGCAAGGAAGAAGCAGGAGGAGTGCCAGACTATCCTTCTGCCCACCCCTTAGCCAACTACCTAGACTTCTCCAGCTCTCACCCATGCTGCCTGTCTGTCCAATCGCCTTTTGAACATGCAACAGTTATGGTTGTCTCGCTCTTGGATAACTTTCAGCCACAGAAGAACTTGGGCATCTGTGGAATCAGATTTTGTCAGAGAACCTACCTTTTTGCCACAAAGTCCAGCTCCAAAAAGTAAGTTCTTACATGTGCGTGACACACATACTCACAGTTTTTCTCTCTTCTTCTCTGACTAATCCTTCTTTCCCATATAGCTGTGGAGGAAAAATATTAAAAAATATGAACGAAACATATACTGATATGATGGTATGTTCAACTATTTAGAATGCTGTTTGAAAAATTTGTTTAAAAAAAATCATGATGGAAAAATATTTTTTGTGGGAAAGAAAATCAGTATTTCATCCAGAAAATCACTGGCAAATGGCAATAAAGTTCAAAGGAACAATTGTGCTAAAAGTGAAAACCCAAACCTCTGTTCTACTTCTGGTTTCCTATATAGTCCCATTTATCTTACCCATTTACAGGACTGGGGCTAACATTCATTCAATATGCTGCAAAACAAGGAAAATCCTTGCATTAGTTAGAAACCTCCATACCTATCTTACTGATGGATGTATTTCTCATCTCTAACAGCTCTGAGGTTGGCGTGCTGATGAGATTATAAATTTTCATACTTAAATTAACAAAGAATTCTTTTCTTATTTGAATGATGCCAAAAATTTCCTGCCTGTTAAATGCCACCAAAAATTAATATACAACTTAAAGTATGTAGTCACTCTTACCTTGCCTCTTACTTCATTTTCTCCTTCCACCCTCACCCCTCTTATGTCCTTTCTCAATGATTTCTTATCACCTTGCTCATTACTCTAAAGCTTTTCATGTCTTCAACCTTTCACCCTTACCTTTTATTCCTCCTTGAATTTGTACTGGGACCTTGGTTAAAACATATAAGTACTTTATAATTTCCTCTGTGTTTTTTTTTTTGTTTAAATTTTCAACATCGTGTTGCACCTTTAGAAGCACTGCTCTCAATGAAGTTATTCATAAAGCATTCTATGTTTAGATTTGCAGTCACAGTGCTGGCTGCCTCTCTGTCTCAAAAACGCTGTAAAGAAGTAGGCCTTAATAAAACTCCTGACTGAAGATTGTAAAGGCTTTGATGGAAGGACTGTTTCTTACCATGTGTTTGTATGACTCCAACAGAATCAGACTCAAAGTCAGGTTCGAACCTACTTGCTGTTTTCATAGTTAGCAATACAAATAATAGCATAAACCCCAAAGTAAGTATTTCGGGAGGCATCCTTCTCTTTTGCTTAGTGTATGAGGTGTGTATCGAGATTATTTGTATATTTCATTTACCTGCGTCCTGCACAGACTTCAGCTTCATGTCCTAGGCCATCCAACAGGAAAGCCAAAATACTGAATTTATGGCCACTGATATCACTGTTTTCAAAAATTAATTTTCTTTCTTTGCATACTTAAAGTAGATATAAGGTGCTACAGTAATAATGTAAAGAACAGATAGGGCTTCTAGCTGCAAAATTCAGAACCAGGTTCCTAGCCATATTTAAACCTGCAAAGGTTGGTCAAACTTGGGGTTTATCTTAACCATTATATATGCATTACCTACGTCGGCACTGCACCAATGTATAATAACTCTCAATACTTAAATCCACAGGTTTCACAAAGCCATGTCAGTGGGATAACAAAATCTTAAAGGTAGGAAGGGCCATTCTGCACCCCTGGGTGTAGGCAGACCTGAGTTCGTTCAGCCTGCACTGAGCCCAGGACTGGAAGGCAGAGGATCACAGTGACAAGACACCTGCTCCTACAGGACAAGAGCCACCACAGGCCTGACCTTCAAGCCAAGGTGGTCCTGAACTGCATCCCTTTTAATAACCCTACCTGAACGCTAGAACATGTTAGCCTGGGCCCAACAGCAGAAAACCTCAGTGTCCTGGTTTGAGGTAAAAGGACCAATTTTCTGTTCAGTAATTTTACTTTCTAGCTAGGCCTCTTCTAACTACAGAAAACAACAGCATATTGTGCAGAAACCGTTCACTCTCAGAGTGATAAGGCCTATGTTTGTAGTTGATGCCATTGTAGGGTCGGAAGCGGAAAAGCGTAGAGGGGATGCACCTGCAGGGAGGAGCGGACAGGACAGGTGACCCGAAACTGACCAACAGGGTATTCCATCCCATCTGCCTCATGCTCAGTGTAAAAGCTGAGGGATCAAAGGGTCAGCCCTCTTTCTGCAATGGCCAGCGTATGAGGACTACTCTGTCTGTTTGTCTGCCTTTGATCCTGCTCCTGAATCCAGATCTGGAATCCAGATCCCATCCGTCACGGAGTCCAGTCTGGGACCAGTCATGTGATCGTCACCCTGGGAGCTTGATATGGTTTTGCATCTATTTCATTATTTTCTTTTTATTTTATTATTAATATTTCATTAAAGTAGTTTAGTTCCTTTTAAACTCACGAGTGTCTCTCTCTCTCTCTCCCTCCTCTCCTTGAAGAGAGAGGTGGGGGAAAGCATCTGTCATTTGCCTCAGAGGCCAGTGTGCCCAAACCATGACACTAAGGCAGACAGACGGTATCTGGACTACTGCAACGGTGTGGGTTTTGCATTCTGGATTTCTACCAGCTTGAACCCATTGAAGCAGTGTCTGTCCCAAGGTAGCCGTGCCGTGCTTGTGGCCACACAGGGACTCAGTAGCAGAGATTAGATTAGAATCTAACAGTCCTGGCTCAGTCGTGTCCATAGGTTATTTCTAAAATCTTCCCTCAACATCCAGGTTCCCATAGCCAATAAAATAAAATAAACTATGCTCCCTATCTTCTTAATTCTCAGCAATGTGTGCCAACATTATCACCACAACACGAAAGACATTCTTAAACAAACAAAATGACTTGAACTCTAAACTATGCTTTCAGATAGTAGGAGCTACTGTTGTAACCCATGGGCTGGGCATGCGGTTTTCACAGCTTGCAGCAGACACCTGATGAAAGTCATCATCTCTTACTCCCCTACTGTAACAGCAGGCCCAGGGTAAAAATAAGGTTACGCTTCACTGATCAGAATTTCGGAAATAAAATCTAAATTTACATGTATAGAAATACACAATTTTGAATGTTATATTGCATTTCCTGGTATCACATTCTTGTTCTAGAGATACTCTCTGAACTAATGGCAGCTGTAATATACATCATCCACAGCTAGCCACCCCTCTGCAGCCCTCCATCACCATTTCACTACACTGCTAAAACAATAAAAAGCAAACAAACATTTTCCAAATGCTGTCATTTTCTCAAATTTCCTGATTTATCATTGTCATCTGTCTTAACTCATCAGTTCTTTCCAGGCTGAATAAGCAGAACTGTGATTTTACCTTTAAAAGCATTACTCTTCTATAAGTGCTTTTTAGCTTAAGAAAATACTGCTCTAATTTGTGCATCAAATGGAACTGAAATGCATTAACTGAGCTGCAATTGTATTTTGTTTTCTCCATCTGTTAGCACCCTGTTGCGCTTCCATTCCCATTATCTGTAGCAGACTTTCAGAAAAATCTTCCAGAGACCCTCAGACCTGGAGGAATTTGTTAGGTAATGTGATTACAGGCTTGTCTCCATGAACACGAAGGAGCAGAGAGACACAACAGTAGATGGGGGAACTCCAATAACCTACTCGGAGAAAGAATCTATTACTGGGGAGCCTCAGCCCCATGGGCCAGAGGTGACCCTCATCTGTGAGTCTGTGGGAGAGGCTCTCTGGGACTTCAGACTCAGGGGTTTTTAGCCCAGGGATATGAGAGTAATTCTGGGATGCAGGGGATGAACATTGTGGGATCGTACAAGACTTACGAGACGTTTAGGGTAAGCACTAAAGGTGGGGAGAGTTCAAGGAGGAACAAGTGTAGGAAACTAGAGGAAAATGGGGATAAAAGCCATCTATAAACCGGCATTTGGCCAGCACACTTGTCTCACAGTCTATCCCATCTTCTCATCAAACTCCATTTCCAACTCTTATCGTGACTGAGAGGCTCTCTACTCCATGGGTCTACATATATATGGATGTCGAAATGCAGTAACTGGAGGCAGACCATGGGGCATCAGGGCCCACACATGAGGGGTGGCAACAACTGGAGAGATTGGAGAGTGTGCATTTATGTGGGTGTGTATGTCAGTGTGTAATCACTACTGACCATCAAGCCAGACTTGCCAGCAAGTAGGATAAGATGCTTAGGAGACAAGTACTGATGTGGCCGTAAGTCTGTGCCAGGTACCAGAGGAACAAGAGGGGTCTTAAAGTTGGCTAGTGGAGGACCAGGAGGTCCAAGCCAGCTACCGGAGAGACCTTGGGATTTGGAGGTCAGCTACTGGTAAGGTCATAGTTCCAGGCCAGCAACTGGAGCGACCTGTCTGCATGTGTGTGTGTCTGTGTGTGAGGCATCTGGGAAACCAGGGGATCCTGGGCCAGCTACTGGGTAGACTGGGTGTCTAACACTAGCTACTACAGAGGCATCCATATTGGCTTATATATGTACATACTTATATATTTTATACTAATGGGCTTTCACCCTGAGCTGCCAGAGGAAGAGGAGGAGGCCATTGGTGCTGTTTGTGTTTGTGTGAGTACTGTGTTTTCTGTCTCTCTTGATCAGTGTGACCAGCTGCATATATCTGTATATTTGCATATTGTTTGCATTTCTATTGTGAATACATGTTCAGTCTCGCTACTGGTTGGACCTGGGAACACAGAGCTGTGGCAAACTCACGTCTATTGGGCTACCAGATTTGGGAGCTCTTAAAAGAATGAATGTTATACTTCTAAGAAACCTCAGAAGTTGCAGAAGAATGATAAGACAATAATTCTCATTATTGGCAGCTTCTTCCAAAATGTTTAGGACACAATGCAAATGCTGGTGAGGCTACCAAAAGCGTGCTTTCGTAGTTCTTATAACCTTCAGTTGGCAGTTGGAGTCCTTCCTGGCACGTAAAACAAAAGTCACATCATTATAGCAAAGTATGGAAGGACTAGTCTGTCAATATGTTAGTGATAGATGCTGAAATTCTCAGAAAAAACAAAACTGAAATGCTTCTGTCAATGTCCAGAAGCAAAATTTTAGTTACCTGGGGATTTAGGAAATTACATGGATAGCTGGAGAACTATATAAGCAGTGACTAAGTAAAGACTTGGAAACCACTGTTTTGAATTTGATTCTTAAATTCTTCTTAAATTCCAATTTCAGTGCCTAAGCTTTAGTATTTACTAAAGAGTACTGTGATTAAATGTACTATTAAGAATGTCAGATTAAATGTAATAAAATATTGTAAGGGAAAAACAAAAACAAAAAACAAGAAGACTTGACCATTCTTAAAGCAGAAATTGGTCAAAAGAAGTTATCAGTCAGCTACAGAATTAAATCACTAGAATCTAAATCCTTTTTTTGAAACTGGGTGGCCTATGCCTAATACTGTCTTTTGTGTTTTGGTCTGGCATTTCAATGATTTTTTCAGTGATATTCAATATATTATTGCAAGTTAGCAGGACTTACTCAAATAGAGAAACACATCCCATTTCCTTCTTTTCTTAGCCTATAGTTTCCTACAGTGTCACTTGTTTTTGCTTAGAAGAAACCAAAATATGCCTGGAATTGTAATTTGGAAAAATTTTGTAGACTTGTGGTAGTCGTGGCATTGACTACATGCCATAAAGCTCTTTAATGAGCTTCATCATCTCCATATCAAGTTCTGCAATGAATGCAATTTGATCCCAAAAGAGCCCTTTTCAGAAACCATGTAGCCTTTAAAGGGCCACATATAATATATTAACTCTATTTTGATGAAAAACAAATCTGCTAGATACTTAACAGACTTCATCCTGAAGTAAAAGCTGGTATATGGTGTTGTTCTTGGCAAAATAGCCCCAGCCTCCTTAGAAGCTGTGATTTTGGATTACCACCCCTTTTCAGTAATAATGAACATAGGGTAATCAAAAATGTTATATGCAGGAAAATATAGTATATGCAGGAGATATGTTATTCTTCTCATGCAAAGTAATGAGGACAAGGTCCCTGTTGCTACAAATCAAAGCAGCACCACTTAAATTTGTGGAACTGTCCCAAGTTATAGCAATTCAGGTCTTGCAACGGCAATCTGCTTCCTAGAGCCAGAGGCAATTGTAGCTGGTAACCCCTCGTGCTGTACCTGCCATACGAACTTCTCTTATTGAACAAGACTTTTCCTTAGTTTTGCTTCCATGATGACCTATGCTTTTAGGAAAGGATGAGCAGTCATTAACAATGTTGAAACTAAGTAACATAAACTGAAGGCTCTTTTACATTTCAAAGCTAGTGTAAGAGAGAGGACTGAAGAGTAAAAGGAAAAAATCCCAACCGCAAAAGCAGAAGGCAGTTCTAGATTTTCAGCACCAGCATTCCAAAGTTTAGAGGCATTCAAGTCTTTTTTCAAAGAGAGGTCATTTGTAGAATGTGGCCATGGATCTAGTTTTAGAACTCGATCTCCACCCACTTCCTTTGCCCATAGAGCTTGGGATAGTCAGGTCCAGGCTCAGGGCCATCTTTAGTAGAAATTATCTTGAAAAGCCATGTTCTTACAGAAAATATAGTACATACTGCATTAAGAAAGATTCAGATAGACATTAGTAATTACAATAAAGATCATATTTTTCAGTTTCCTTGTTTGGGGCATGGGAGAGAGCTTTGTGTGCAGTAAGTTTCACTGATCCTTTGTACAACCCATTTGTTTCTTTCTGGGACATTTCTTAATCAAAGAGCACATTGTTACTGCATGGAATAAGCAGTTGAAGAAAGGTAATTTTCCATCCCCATTTTTCAGTTAGGTGTGCTGTCTGTATGTATGATCACACACCATTAGAGCACTGTAATTATTTAGCAGTCTGTTCTGGGCAGGAAAAGGCTGAGTCAGTGTCCCCATGACAATCATTCTGTGAAGAGGTTTTGGGCCCTGATACTACGTAGAATGCGTCACTCCAAAGACGGTGTGGTGATCCAGGATCCTCTTTCCAACCCTGACCATTCTGTGATTCCGTACAGGTATAAGTGTACTCCTGGAGAAAAGTGCTTGGAGCTGACTTCGCAGTACCCTGACTTCGCAGTACCCAGTATCCTGTGCTAGGAGGTGCTATGACACAGCATCAGTGCCCACATTATCAGTGGCCTTCTGTTCCTTCTTATGAGTCCACTCAACATCTCTTACAGTGATGGAAACTTTTCTAGCCTTGAGTCAGTCAACAGAGTTGGTCTTAGAGAATAAGCAGGGCCAAATCCTGGGACCTTTACTACATGTCCTCACAGCAGATGAGGCAGCAGGAATGTCCATCAGATGAAGGGAAGTAATTGCTGAAATCACCACATCTTTTGAAGACAGCCAGAAAAAAAATCTGACTGTTCCACCAAAATATTTATAGAGACCTGCTTGGGAAAACAAAAAATGTCCCCTCCTGAAGCTAAGAACATGAAAAAAGTGAGCAGAAAATGGGTGACAGAAGAGACTCCATGTTCAGAAAAATTTGTCAACACAAGACTGTCGGGTGTCCATACAACTAAACATGCGTGTTTCTTGGTCTGTCAGAAATCAAGGTCAGTTATAAATCAGACATCACAGCACTAACTCACCCTTAGTATAAATCTAAAGGCATCACTGCCACTATACTTCGAAATCGTTTTCCTGGTGCTTTCACGGAAAGGAGAAAAGGTTGGCTCATAATCACACTGAGGGAATTAAATCAAATGCCCACATCCTAATGAAATGCATTTGAAGCCTATTGTATTTGGAAACATATTAATTTCCTACATCCCTTTCTAAGAAGAGAGAAACAATGATATCCATTCTCTAAAACTTCTCATACATCAAAACCCCTGAAGAACAGGCTCTATAAACTTAGTATAAACTAATATAACTATATATATATAACTAATATAAACTAATTTTGCACATGCATCAGTGTAGTTGTATGTACTATATAATATAAACTAATATAACTATATATATATAACTAATATAAACTAATTTTGCACATGCATCAGTGTAGTTGTATGTACTTAGCATGTGCCTACATAAATGTATAATTTCAATGGTCTCCAGTGAACCCAGCTTATGAAGAAGGTGTGTGCAGTATCTTTGATCTCAGAGACAAGAAGAGAGACAAAAACCAAACAGAAAATATGTATGTTTCCCATAGGAAAGTGTGCATTTGTACAACAATGTTCGACCCCACTCTACTCCACTGAGGTTGCTTCTGCTCTGTTGAAGGGCAAATTTCATAAAGAGTTTATGCAGTTTTTCTGTCCAAACTCAGCAACATTTAATGCTACTGTTTGGAATAAAATTTCCTGTAAACAAATTTGCAGTTGCCATACCATGTATCAATCTACTCAAAATACTGTGTGGCTGAAAAACTGGTAACATTCTTCTGAAGGTAAAAAACATCTGGTCTGAACAGCTAGGCCAGCAGCTGCACTAATAGAAATGTGATTTTTTTCCCATTAACAAAAGAAGCAAGACTCTCCATAAGGTACATCCATTTTCTTTTGTCCCTAGCTCTAGGTTTAACTCCTCTTAATATCAAAAAGCTTTCTTGGCAGTGCTGCTGTCATGGAAAAGGAAAAGCAAAAAAAAAAAAAAGTTGTTTTCTTTTGTACAATTACATGGACTGAGCAAGATCCTAAAGGGCTGGATTGTTAAATCCATAGTGATTTAAGCTAAATTTTTTGCCTTTGCGTCTATGAGAGGCATCTTCATATGATCAGATAGAGTTCAGCTGTTTTGGAAGAAGTTCTTTACTCTCTCTGCTGTCAATTTCCCCCTCTCAACCCAGTCTTAAATATGATGGACTGTTGTTCCAGCTGCATTACAAAAGGAAGATCTCACACAGTCAAGTTGTCTTTCTTCTGATCCAAGTTCTTTGAAGGCTTTTCAACCCTATAGAAGGACAATTATGGTACAGGATTCTGACAGTTTTGAGTTCAGTTACAGTTTCAGGCCAGCCATGCACTGTAGACTACGCCAAAATGTTGGTTGGGACTTTGGGATGTTGTAAATCCCCTTTTCATCTACAGGTGAATATCTAACTGCAAGCCTAGCTGGCTATGTTTTCTGCTCCTGTTGGTGTCACTAGGTCTTGTTCTCCCACAAACCAACTTGTGCCCCGAATTCAGCAAGTGTACATTGGTATAAATTAACAGCAACTCTACTGCAGGTGAACATAAGCAGTACAAAGGCCTTCATATACTATGGTCTCACCTTTTCTCCTCTCTCCTATATAATATCTCCTAGTTTCTTTTCCCTCAGATACAGATGAATACAAACAAAGCAAGTTTGAATGGACAGTGACCATTGCTCCGTTTAAGTTAATCTTCCTTCCTTCAAGTCAACCAACAGGAGGATCTCGTCCTAAGGGAGTCAGATCAAAGGAGAGAATTTTTCACCCCAAATATTTTTTACTCAAACTTTAAATACTGATCTATAAGATAAACAAGAACAGAATTTGCCTTTCAGATGTACATTTTTAAATACTGCAGGTAGTTTATCTCATAGCAACAACTCTTCAACAGACTTAATTTTTCTCAGAGACCAAAAAAGGGTTAGCATCTGAATCTGGAACTTAACTGAATGAAACGAAAATATGCAAATAAAGGGATTGCAGTCAGGCTACCACAACCTGACATAGAAACAATGAACATGAATTTCAAAAAGTATCAAATGTTAAACCAAAGGGATGAAACAGGGAGACATTTTAACTCTGGAAGACAAAATCTATGGGTACCATAAAACTATTTCCAATACTCATGAAGAATGATGGGCAAGTAGACTGTCTCTGAAGACGAGCACCTTCTGTGCCTTCCTCAAGAAGGATGTAAGTGAAATGACAGTTCAGAGATTGTTCAAAGTGGTTGCAGATTCTTAACCTATTATACAATTGGGTTTCTGTTGGGTTCTTTTAAACTCTACCATTTACATAGAATATTGCTTTCAGTACCAAACTTTAGGTAGGAACTGTACAGCCACAGCAGGAACAGCACAAACAGAAAGAGGTTCTTCCTGGTCCTGAAGCCTGCAGCTGATACTGCTGCCACTCAGAGACATGGGCCAACATCCCATCGGTGGGGGCAAGGGGTGGGGGGGCATAAACAGGAGGCAATGACAGTTACAAAGAGCCCCAGGGGAGGGCGTCCGTAATTAGTGGACCTGCAAGAATGGCATGTGAAACTAATTACACTCATAAGGCTGCTCTGTGACAGATAAATCCCATTCTCTGGCCTCACGCCAGGAGCGCATAAACTTCCCTGGATGATTCCCTCTCTTTAGCAGTATCAGGATCAGTTCCCATATCCCTCTCAGCTTTGGGGCAATTTTTGATCCTTCTTCCATGGTAATTTTGTCCCACAAGCTTCTAGAGATTTTGCCTTCTCCTCTGGAAGGCATGATTACTCATGCCTCCAGAATCTCATCACTTTTCTTGCAGCAAATGCAGGTCTGGCTGAGGGACTCTTTTCAAGTATTTTAGTGTTCTGGTGTTGTTTTTTTTTCTTTATACTTCTTCTATCTTTACCCCTGTCAGGTAGTTTGCTGCCTTGCTTTCCCTAAAGAGAAATCCTAATGGAGACTCTGCCATGATTTTTACACACACACACCCTTTTCATCTTTCCCTGGCATCTCTCTTTCTTGGAGCCCATTGCACACAGCTCCCATTTTGGGCTTTTCCTCTCCCAGTCTCCTCACACTGGCCCTGCTGTCTTCCATCTGACATGTTCCTTTTCCCCTTACTTTTCTAGATGACTCAAGCTCTCTCTCTGCTCATGCAACCAGAACCTTTTGCACATTTTTGTTGATTTACAGGGGCCACCTCAGGTCACTACCTCCTATGCCCATAAAAACAGTTCTCTTTCTTGCACCCCCATTTTGAGTGTAGGTCTCCACATGTCCCCTGAGGGCCACCTGAGTGTAAGGAGAGGTCCAAACTGCCATAAGAGATCCCAGAAAAACCTCTCTCTCCTGGGTTCAAGTCCCTGGCAAATACCTCACTGTATTTCTGAAGTTTAGTTTTTACATGGAATTTATAATAACAGGAAAGAGAAATATACAGTCTTTCAGTCCTTGGAATGGCAATATGTCATGTGGCTAGGAAAGGTATGTCTGGGAGTATCATATAGCTGTTACTCAACCTAGAGACAGAGGAGCTTTGTGTGGTGTGCTGAGGCTTCTTGAGCAAGTCAGACCAAAATACAGACACATGGCTGAAGCTGTTCTGGCTTAGACTGACACAGACAAATTTCGCACCCAAGAATAAGTAACTATTTTTTTCTTATGACAACAAAATTTTGTGAGGGTAAAAAAATTAAGTCCCAATATTAGACTCATCTGACTCCATGTTCCGTGCACGGCAAGCTCTCACTCCCTGCAATCCTCATTCAGGCAAGGACCAGGATAGTTTTCAAAGCAAACTAAAGAGGAGATTTATGGATCATGCTCAGGCAAGCAGAGGTCGGTTGCGCTTTCTCTGGAGACCTCACAAGGGAGAAGCTTGCTTCTTTTTCCTGAAAATCTGCCATTCTGAATTACTCAAGATAATTACAAGTTTTATTAGCTTTCTAGCCATGAATAATTAGATAAAAAAAATATATAACCCCTTATACTTCCAGCGGTAACACAGGAGTAAAAATATTGTTAACAACCTAAAGCTTTCTAATACTCCAGCTTTCAGTGTTCTAAAAGATAAAAAAGGAAAGTGGAGTTTTGTCTCAGATTACCAGTAGCAATGGGATACTCTAAGTTACAGAGTTCCATTTGGAGTAGGATACTCTAGGGTTTGTCCATGCATAAAAAAAATAAAGAGAATCAAGAGGGTCAGGGGGAAAGGGAGTGTTTTAGGATACCTGGATATTTAATAACATGTGTTCAATAATGTCACTGAAAGGAAACAGATGGAGAGATCTCAATTATAAAGATTAACACAGGACTTCCTGTAAGTTGCCTCGGTAGAAGTCAGGCATTTTCAAAGTCAACTTAGCAATGGTGTGCTTATTTGGTGAAATTTATGGTCAGAGAACAGCACTCTCAAGGAAGGAAACTGGCCAGTTTCTTCTTTCCATGCAGTACAGAAAAGTCCCGTAAGTCATCAATGGCATAGGTCCCTTTGATGTATATTTAGGCAAAACTTCTTTTGCAATTGGATATACAAGCAGCGTATAAAACATTTCTGGCAGCAGAAACCATAGTGTCTCACAGAAATCGCATCTAAGTCAAAGAGTTTGAGAAAGAGATCTTCAGGATGATAAGAATGGATCCCATACAATAACCAGGAACAGTCATTTCATGCTGCACACAGTGAAGCTAAAGCAAAAAAATGTACCATGCACACTGAAATTGCGTATTAGACAAGAAAGCCACCCCAAACTCAAGCCAATCTATAACAGAAACTTCATTTTATTATTTGTACCACTAGTCACTACGTTACACTGTAAGACTCTATTGTGATTTCTCCACTGTGTGTCTGTTCCAGACCACCCAACCAGGATGAAGAGACAGATAGCGTATTCTATAAGCAGCTGGGAGAACTCACACAATTGCTAGCCTGTGTCCTCGTGGGGGACTTAAACTTACCAAGTGTCTGCTGGAAATACAATACAGCTGAGAGGGAACAGTCTAGGAGGTTCCTGGAGTGTGTTAAGGATAACTTCCTGACACAGCTGGTGAGGGAGCCAACTAGGGAAGGTGCCCTGCTGGACCTGTTGTTTGTNGGGGGGGGGGGGGGGGTATGATGGTTGGAGGCCATCTTGGGCATAGTGATCATGAAATCATAGAGTTTTTAATTCTTGGAGAAGCAAGGACAGGGGTCAGCAGAACTGACACCTTGGACTTCCAGAGGGCAGACTTTGGCCTCTTTAGGGGTCTGGTTGACAGAGTCCCTTGGGAAGCAGACCAAGACCTCCAGGTCCTTTTCTGCCGGGCAGCTTTCCAGCCACTCTTCCCCAAGCCTGTAGCACTGCATGGGGCTGGTGTGACCCAAGTGCAGGACCTGGCACTTGGCCTTGTTGAATCTCATACCATTGGCCTCAGCCCATCGTTCCAGCCCATCCAGATCCCTCTGTAGATCCTTCCTGCCCTCAAGCAGGTCAACACTCCTGCCCAGCTTGGTGTTATCTGCAAACTTACTGAGGGTGCACTCAATCCCCTTGTCCAGGTTGTTGATAAAGATATTAAAACCAGCCCCAATACTGAGCCCTGGGTCACACCACTTGTGACGGGCCCCAACTGGATTTAACTCCATTCACCACCACTCTTTAGGCCTGGCCATCCAGACAGTTTTTTACTCAGTGTAAAGAGTACGCCTGTCCAAGCCATGAGCAGTCAGTTTCTCCAGGATAATGCTGTGGGAAATGGTGTCAAAGGCCTTACTAAAGTCTAGGTAGACAGGATCCACAGCCTTTTCCTCATCCAATAAGCAGGTCACCTTGTTATAAAAGGAGATCAGATTAGTCAAGGAGGACATGGTGTACAAATTGTTTTGTCTAAGATATCCTCCACTTTTGTTATTATTGTATCCATATTTCCCTCTATTAGCATGTTGCTAATAAATTATTCTCTGCACTCTATTTCTTCTGGAATAAACTCGAGATAATACTTAAATCACACAAACACACATTCCAAGAGGAATGTAATCCACTACTTATCTGTAAGTGTGTCTAAATGTTTTCAGCAAAAATAGCTTTGTTATGGAGTAAAAATGTCATAACACATGAAAAAGCCTGTAAACATCTTTAGCCTAATTCCTGTGAGAAAATTGTTCTCATAACCATTGGAGTTTCCTGCAGACTCAAAGTTCCGTCTAGAGAGTCTTCCGTTCATGTAAAATCATAACTATCTCTGTACCGACTTCCTCTTAGCTCCCACAATAGTTCTAATTCAGACTGTGGTGAAGTAACCTTTTTAAAGGCTGAAGTAGCTACACAGAGTAGATCCCGATGTCACTGGCTGTTCCTGTGTCCTGTGTTTAGAAGAGCAGTCTCCAATTAAAGTTTTTTAGAAAAACTCAAAAATTCCCACTGGAAGATGAAACTGAATACTTGTGAAAGATTTATATCTGCTGGCTTCCCAACACATGAAAGCTTGTTTAGTTTTTACCACTTCTAAATTCTGTGTACATATGTACCCACAGATACATTTAAAAGCAATACTTATTCTTACTCTCCAGGCACCCCTGATATAAATAAATAATGACCACATGGACTACAAAACCCTTCTCAATCTACTACTCTGACACAACTTTTAGAAATACTTATTTAGGGAACCTGAGGCACAGATGGCAGAGCTGTCTGCACAGCATGTATTTTGTTTTCATAGCAATTTTCAAGCTTTCAACATTTTTACTTCTTGTTGGAAATTTTGCCAGAAAGGAACTGGGTGTCAAGAGCAAGAGCCAAACCTTCTTATTCAAAAGGCATTCTGGTGACTGGGTGTTGAAACTATGGGCCTGGGAGTCAGAATACAGTTTGTCATCCCAGCGTATTCTGAAACAGGTGGAAGACAACCTGAATAGGATCTGTCATCATTCCAGTCCAATTCCCTAACTACCACTCCACTGAAAGTGAGACATCACATGTAACTGAAAACCTTTCCCAAAGAAAGGTTTATTTACACTAAAAGAATCTTAGTCAAAAGTATCCTGAACAATGGCAAAAGGAAGCACTTCGGAAGATAAGGGCATTAAGTAGCCATTTTGTGTAAGATCAAAAGTCTGTCTTGTCCTGTCACTTCCAAAGGTCTGTAGCAGAAAGTAAAGGAAGAACTGAATAAGAAAAACAAAGAATACATAGAATCATATACCTACTCCTTTATATATCTCCCACCTTTTAGTTAAGAAAACAAAAACAAAACACAAAAAAACTGGAACATTTTAAAATTCTTTTTGCAGAAAGGTGTCCTGATAAACCTTTTGGTCTACTGCAGACTTTTGCAACAGTTCAAGGATTAAATTTATTTCTGCTTCCAGGAAAAATACCAGCAGGTTTCAAAGAAAGGGACAACAGCATGGTTCAGACTTCTTAACATTCTTAATTGGTATCCAAGCACAAATATTGAGTTCTTTTCAGCAAAACATGGTGCAGATTTTCCAAGGATCAGAATTCCCACCTGCAAATACCAAATTCATGAGACTAATTTTTTTTTTTTCACAATTACATCAGTGCAACTCTGCTGTAACTGCAGTGAGAGCACAGCAAGATGTTATCATTGTTATTTATCCCTAATTAGTCTATGCAGAAGAGTGACTACAGCTAATTTTTAAATCCTGTAGCCCTCAGCTCTGCTGTGAACTGCTCAGCTACAGCCAGTATCTGGCTTTGTTACTACTGCATTTCCTGACTTCTACTCCCCACAGCTCCAGCTCTGCAGATCGGTGTGTGCAGAGTGAAATGTTGCTATTCAGTCAGAATTTCAAAACGGTGTTTTCCCAGCTCACCCACCCTTAATTCTTTGGTCAAGACTCTCATTGGATCTTTTCTAGCCTTATGAAAATGACAGACAAAAAACCCCAAACTCTTCCACATTACTCTTTTTCTCTTTTTGAGACTAACATATGTCAATTTTGACTGACTATGCTGAGCCTTACTTACCCCTGTAGTTAAATTTGGCCCATGACCTGAAAAGACCACAAGAAGAATTAAACTTCAAGGGTGCTGGTTTTCATCAGCTCCTTTTTCTTGACTAGCTAAACCTTCAGAGAACCTGAGTTGTAACCACATTTTTCAAAGACAGTTCCCTGCTACTAGTCATTCTGAGGTTCATTGTGTAAGTGTCAGTGTCTTCCAACTGCAGCATTCCACATTTAAATTCCACCTGTGATAATATGCAGCAACTGGAAGAAACTCCACTAATTTCTGCAAGTTAGCCACTAACTAAAAAAATTAGAAACTAACTTCAAAGACAGCAAAAGAATTATTACCGGATTTCTCTGAACAAGCACAAAAATAACGTGTGATTCTGACAGAGAACTGATCCTAAGTACCTTCAATCAGTAGGGTGAATACCACTGGCTGTAGACCAGCCACCTACAGCACAGCCAAAATTACTGAAATTGTGTACCAAAACCAATCTTCTTCACGTGTAACATAGGTTATTTGATAATCAGGTGAATCACAGAATTTCCTAGATTGGAAAAGACCTGCAAGATCATCTAGTCCAATCATTAACCTAACACTGACAAGCCCACCACTAAACCATGTCCCTGAGCGCTATATCTACACGACCCTTAAATACCTTCAGGGATGGGGACTCCACCACTGCTCTGGGTAATGCATTCCAATGCCTGATGACCCTTTCAGTAAAGAAATTCTTCCTAATATCCAATCTAAACTTCCCTTGGCACAACTTGAAGCCATCTCCTCTTGTTCTATCACCTGTTACTTGACAGAACAGGAAAAATCCCACCTCTCTGCAACCTCCTTTCAGATAGTTGTAGAGAGCGATAAGGTCTCCCCTGAGCCTCCTTTTCTCCAGGCTAAACCACCCCAGTTCCCTCAGCCACTCCTCATAAGGCATGTGCTCCAGACCCCTCACCAGCTTCGTTGCCCTCTTTGCACATGCTCCAGCTCCTCAATGTCCTTCTTGTGGTGAGGGGCCAAAAACTGAACACAGCACTCAAGATGCGGCCTCACCAGTGCCGAGTAGAGGGGTAAAATCACCTCCCTGGTCCTACTGGCTACACTATTCCTGATACAGGCCAGGCTACAGAACAAGGGCAAGTGATCACAAGACTTCTCCCAGCTGCTTGTAGAAAGTTTCATCTACCTCTCTGTCCTGATTGGGTGGTCTATAACAGACCCCAACCACAACATCAGCTTTGTTCGCTTTCCCCCTGATTCTGAGTCACAGACACTCAACCATATCATCACTATGACTGAGTTCTAAACATTAACAACAGTCCCTGACATACAGGGCCACCCCACCACCTACCCTTCCTCAGCTATCCCTTCTGAAGAGCTTGTAGCCATTGATTGCGGCACTCCAGTCGCACGAGGCATCCCACCATGTTTCTCTGATGGCTACTATATCATAGTTTTCCTGGTGCACTATGGCTTCTACCTCCTCCTTTTTGTTGCACATGCAACATGCATTAGCATAGATGCACTTCAGCTGGGCTAATGTTCCCAACACTGCTTGTCAAAGCCCTAGTTCTTACCTGACTGCTCTCAGGCTTTGNAGCTTTGTTCGCTTTCCCCCTGATTCTGAGTCACAGACACTCAACCATATCATCACTATGACTGAGTTCTAAACATTAACAACAGTCCCTGACATACAGGGCCACCCCACCACCTACCCTTCCTCAGCTATCCCTTCTGAAGAGCTTGTAGTCATTGATTGCGGCACTCCAGTTGCACGAGGCATCCCACCATGTTTCTCTGATGGCTACTATATCATAGTTTTCCTGGTGCACTATGGCTTCTAGCTCCTCCTTTTTGTTGCACATGCAACATGCATTAGCATAGATGCACTTCAGCTGGGCTAATGTTCCCAACACTGCTTGTCAAAGCCCTAGTTCTTACCTGACTGCTCTCAGGCTTTGCCATGGTTTCTAACCCATCAATAACCCTTCCATCTTTAGTGCCCCATGTATCTCCAGCCCCTACCTCCACTGAGACAGAATAACAAAGGTCCTTGCTAGCTCGTCATCCTGCAAACCCTGGCATGCTCCCCCTGGGCTTATTTCTAGCAGGCCCAGTTACATCCCCTTCCCCCTTCCAATCTAGTTTAAAGCTCTTTCAATGAGCTCTGCTAATTCTTGCCCCAGGATCCTTTTCCCCTTCTGAGACAGATGTACCCCATCTGTTGCCAGTAGGCCTGGTGCCTGACATCCCTGTGATCAAAAAAAACCAAAACTCCACCAACGGCACCAGGCTCTGAGCCTCATGGTTTACCGTTCTATCTTCCTGTTTCTTTCTCTCCTTACCCCTGAAGGGATTGAGGAAAAAACTACCGGTGCACCAGAACCTTCAACCAGTCATCCCAGTGTCCTGAAGTCCTTTTTAATTGCCTTAAGACTTCTGTCCACAACCTCATCACTTCCAAGTTAAAGAACCAGTAGCGGGTAATAATCAGTGCACCGTACCAGACCATGGAGTTTCCTGGTGATGTCCCTGACACGGGCCCCAGGGAGGCAGCAGACCTCCCTGTGGGATGGATCTGGTTGGCACATGGGGCCCTCTGTTCCCCTTAGAAGGGAATCACCTACAACAATTACCCTCCTTTTCTTTTTAACAGTAGAAGTCCTAATGCATAGGGCTTCCTCTGTGTCCTCATTCGCCTGCCCCTCAAGTTCCAGAGCCTCATACCTGGCACGTAAGGGCAACTGGGAAGGTGAGGGAGGCTGGGGAGGGTGTCACCTGCCTCCCCGAGCAGGGACCTGTTCCCATTCCTCCCCATCTCTTAGGTCCCCTCCTTCTGCCTGATGGCAAGCGGGGAGGGGATCCTCTGCCACTTGTGGAGCCTCAGTCTGCTCCCTCGGCCTCAGGCTGTGGCTCCACCAATCCATCCCTCTCTCACACTCCCCGATAGTCCTTAACCTTTCCACCTCCTCCTTCAGGCCTGCCACCATGCTGAGCAGACCATTCCCCTGCTCACAGCACACACAGGCACTGCCTTTGCTGCCCTCCAGTCGGAGGGACGGGCTCAGGCACTCCCTGCAGAGACCCGCACAGCCGCAGGTCCGTGTGGGAGCTGTGTCTGGGTCGCAACACGCCTTCCGGCAGCAGCTTTGGGCCGAGCGGTAACCACGGTCGGGCCCTCCTCCGGGCGGGCAGTGACCACTGCTTTGCCTCCGGAAACAGGCGGGGACCAGTTACTGCCCAGCGCTCTCACCCGTCGGGCCGGCGGCGCTCTCAGCCCCTGCGCAGCAGACGCCCGTGTGCCGCTCCTCCTCCACGCGCTCTCCTGAGGGCTCCCGCATGACGCCCGCCTGACACACACCCGCCAGTTGCTCCCAGGACGCGCGGTGCTTTCGCGGCTCGTTTATAACTGCTGCCGGGGGTGTGGCCCTGCCCCCGCCGCATCACAGCCCCGCCCATGCGCTGCCAGCGCCGGCCCCGGCCGGGCCCTTTTCCCGCCTTCCAGAAACTTCGAGAATCCCCGGAGAGCGCCCGTTGCCGGCCCTGCCGCCGCCATTCCCTTCCCCAGCGCGGACTTATCCGCGCGGGAGCTGCTGCCCTCGGCCAGTGAAGTATAATGGCATCTGTTATGCAGGAGGCCTTAAATACCAGCTTATCTCATTGCAAATATATTTACTTATTTGCAAATATCTTTAACTCTGACAAATGAATATGCTTATGAAGTATATAAAGCCTGCAGTTAGCATTTGTATTTACGAGATTTATTGCTTTGCTCTGTTGATCATTCATATAGTTTAATTGCCTGCTGGCACAGATTTTAGGGGATTGTTTTTGTAGGCTCCAGAGAATACGTTTGCCCTCAAGTCCATTAACATCCAGCTAGAGATTTTACAAAAACAATCCACTGGACCAGCAGGCACTGGGTGCTTATGAAGGAGTATATCGAATTCAAAACAGTAAGATTTTTGTCATACCTGGTTTCATGATCTCAAAAGACAGGAGAATCCCTGGCTTGGGATTCTATTGGATTCTATTAGATGGATGATAAAACCAAGAAAATTACAATGTGAACATCTCCATAGCCTGTGCAGTATCTTCTCAGAATCTCATCACTTTCATTAGATCCTTATCAGCTAAAGGTCTAATGAGGTCTGAGAGAGTCCTCCATGATGGTTCTGCAAAATCTCAGTAGCTTCATGTGTTTCCATTCATTAGGGAAGAGTAAGTGCTGACTCCCCCTCCCAAATAAAAGCTTCATGATTTGACTTACTGTTGTGTTTTCTTTTCCAGTGAACAAAAACCTGTCATTTTTTGTCTGCCTTTCCCAGCCAGCTTCAGGTAGGACATTTTAAAAGAAAAAGAATCAATGTAATTTATTGGCCAAAACCCAATAAATCTTAGTAAAATGCAATTTCCCAGTTTTCATGAATATATTCCAAGAAAATAAGCCGTAAACAGTGGTAAACATAGCTGAGGCAATGAGTGATCTGCTTGAAGAATGCTTTCCTTTCCAGCAAAGACAGAATGGTTATGAGTGATGAGAAACATTACCGGAGATAATTGCCTATACAGATTTTATCAGTTATTCTGTAAGAGAAAGTGGTTTTCACTCCTTATTTTACTCTTCACTTACCCTCATGTCTCCAAGTACTCTTTAAATAATATTGCTTGCAAAGGCAGCCGAAAAAGTGGCACTTGGCTCCAAAGAACTCTGAAGAATTTATATGCTGTTTTTCCTCCTGTCCTTGGAGCTACTGCCAGTAGAATCCAAATCCTGACATTTGCAACTCAACACCAGGAATGACAAGCTAATCTCATCAGCGTTGTCAAGGCCTAATCCAATGACCTCAGGCATAGGACATCTGACAGATGCTGAGCCACAATAGCTAATTCATTTTATATGAAAACCTTTTTAGATTATTATTTGCTGATGTATTGCTACATTGAGATACAGCTCAAAAAGACACAGTGAATATTTCCTGTCCAGACTAAAATTCCAGTCCCTACCAAGCCTCTGGCCAGCGTCACAGTTCAAATAAAAAGGTGGTAGGCAAGTTTTCAGAGATGCAGAGATTTGCTTCAGATAATCAGTATCCAAAAGTTGAGATGCTGATGTAATCTGCAAAGGCACTCTCTAAATCTCTCAATTCTAGACACCATTGCAAAATGTCATACCTTTTGGGAAATTTGTTCTACTAAGGATGAGAACTACATAGGAGCCATGTTTCGTGTGATATATCTGTACCTCTGCTTCTGGACAGAAACAGGAAACAGCACAGCAATACAAAATACGAAAGTCAAAGAACAAACCTCCAAATACTTGCAAAACTTGTTGAAAGTTCAAGTCACTTCAATCCAGTTGCCCAGTCTTGATTAAAAGGGTTCATATATTTCTACCTAAAACACAGAAGGCAAATAGGTTCACAGTAGCATTATAAAGATGAATGTTTGATCTCTGGCACATGTGCTTCCAGACATACTGCTTCCTAGATCATGTAAAGTAGAAGGAAAAGCTCAGATCAATCACTCTGGAAGCAAAACAATACTTCCTTCTCGCCATGGTGCTGTCTTGAAAAGATTTATGCTATAAAATGAGTTTCAGATTTATGAGTTGAAATCCTGGACCTGCTCAAATTAAAGGCATAATTCCTACTGACTTGAATAAAGCCATCAATTTATCTATGGAGAGCTGAGAAAGAGCTGGAGGACCTGACAGGAGGAACTGGCCAGGCTCTCAGCCTACCTAGCGGTGTCTATCCCACGTCCTAAATACGTCTGTGGATCCTTGCTGATTACTGAAAGAAAGGTGGCGGTACCCTTCTTACCTCTAAAGGAAGTTAATTTGTAGTTTGTTTGGAAAATGGTAGCTATATCAAGAATCACGATCCTGATTTAAAAAAACACGGTTTGCCTGATCATAGAGCAGAGGAGAAACCTTCCGTAGCGGCCTCAATACGCAAAAGAGAAAATGCAATTGCTTTGTAATCGTGCCTAGTTGGAGGTGCATCAAGAATAGGTAGAACCCAAAACTGCAGACTCATTTTACACTGCAGAGTATCTTTTGGAACAGCCCAAATTAAGAACTAACAAAAGCAGACAGTAGAGATTATTATATCTTGAAAATGAGTTTACATGGTACACACCATTCTTGCTCAAATATTGTTCAGGCATTAAAGGCAACACCTTTTCTAAAAGGCAACAAAAAGCATGGGAGAAGATGACAAAAGTTGCAATGTTGTACATATATGTAAAGAATCATGCACATAAATGAGTGGCACCTTCCACAGAGGTCTTAATAAGCCATATGCTGAATATTTTAGAAACAGATTACTTACAAGACTTTAACATAGAATACTGGCTTTACATATGACAACATATACAGAAGGACACAAAAGATACTGTTACTCATTACATGTAGCAGTCATTAAGACAGTAGAAAGAGCAGAGAATTACTGGTAGCCGATGAACAGAAGAGGTTCAGAACCGAAATTTGTTTTTATTTAAACCCATTTGTTTATCAGATAAGCATACATTAAAAATTGCTTTTAAACTTCTAATCACAGTTTTCACTTTCAGTTTTAAAGACTTAACATTAATTTTCGATTACACTAACTTCAGTTTTACACCTATGTGGCTGTAATTATTCCAAAATGAAGCCTCATGTCTCTTGAAATACTCTCAGAAGAGAGAAAAAAGGTGCCGTTCAATAATCTCTAGCTATCACTGCAGAGGCAAAGGATGCAAATTCCCTAATACATTTATAACTGGGGCCATGTGGCATGCAGCAGGGGGAAAAATAGAATCTAAGAAGTCTTATCTTAGCTCTGGATGGCTGTAACCAGGATTATAGTTACTACCAAGTACACTGAGAATGTCTGAAGAAATTCTCCTGTCTAATGTAAAGTGAATCTTCTTCTCTGCTGCCTCTCTAGATCCCTTGAATGTTTCAGTAGACACAGTCTAGTGTTGAATAGTTTCAGCGAAAATCCAATTTTAATTTGAAAGAAGGGTATTTTCATATCTTAGAATCACAGAATCATAGAATGGTTTGGATTGAAAGGGATCTTTAAAGATCATCTAGCCCAACCCTTCTGCCATGGGCATGACCATGGACACACACTTTCCATTATCCATTTTCCTTATTTTTTAAATATATTACTGTATCTACTCTTGAACGTCAACAACTAAAAATTTAATTGTAAATTCTAAGGGTGGGGGCTAAACAACACACTAGATACATTGGACAAACAAAAGGTTCATAGAATCATAGGATGGTTTGGCTTGGAAGAGACCTTAAAGATCATCTAGTTCCAACCCCCTCTGCCCTAGGCAGGGACACCTCCCACTGGACCAGGTTGCTCAAAGCCCCATCCAGCCTGGCCTTGAACACTTCCAGGGATGGGGCCCCCACAACTTCCCTGGGCAACCTGTTCCAGTGCCTCACCACCCTCACAGTAAAGAATTTCTTCCTGATATCTAATCTAAATCTACCCTCTTCCAGATTAAAACTGTTACCCCTCATCCTATCACTATACTCCCTGATAAAGAGTCCCTCTCCAGCTTTCCTCTATGCCCCCTTTAGATACTGGAAAGCTGCTATAAGATCTCCCTGGAGCCACCTCTCCTCCAGGCTGAGCAACCCCAACTCTTTCAGCCTCTCCTCATAGGAGAGGTGCTCCAGCCCTCTGACCATCCGCGTGGCCCTCCTCTGGACCCTCTCCAAGAGGTCCATGTCCTTCTTATGTTGGGGGCCCCACAGCTGGACGCAATATTCCAGGTAGCANGTCTACCTCGCCAAACAGCTTGGTATCATCGGCAAACTTGCTGAGGGTGCTCTCGACCCCACTGTCCATATCTCCTACAAAGATGTTGAACAGTACAGGTCTCAGCACCGACCCCTGAGGAAGCGCCACTCGCCATCTTCTCATCAGTCAGCACCCCCAGGTCCTTCTCCTCAGGACTGCTCTTGATCCATTCTCCGTCCAAACTGTATTTGGGCATGGGATTGCACAAATGGTCTCAAGTTAGCCAGGGGGGAGGTTTAGATTGGATATTAAGAAAAATTTCTTCACAGAAGGGGTTATCAAACATTGGAACAGGCTGCCCAGGGAAGTGGTGGAATCACCATCCTGGAGGTATTTAAAAGACATGTAAACGTGGTTTTTAGGGACATGGTTTAGTGGTGCTTTTGGCAGTGTTAGGTTGATGGTTGGACTCGATGATCTGAAAGGTCCCTTCCAACCTAAATGATTCTATGATTTTACGAGTGTGACCACCCAGCCAGTACCTTATCCACCGAGTGGTTCATTGTTCAGATCCATGTCTCTCCAATTTAGAGACAAGGATGTAGTGTGGGACAGTATAAAAAGCTTTGCACAAGTCCAGGTAGATGATGTCAGTTACTCTTCCCTTATCCACTAATGCTGTAACATCGCCGCAGAAGGCCACCAAATTTTTCAGGCACAATTTGCCCTTAATGAAGCCATGTTGGCTGTCACCAATCATCTTGTTATTTTCCATGTGCCTTAGCACAGTTTCCAGGAGGATCTGCTCCATGATCTTGCTGGGCACAGAGGTGATGCTAACCAGCCTGTAGTTCCTGGGTCTTCCTTTTTTCCCTTTTTAAAAATGGATGTTATGTTTCCCCTTTCCAGTTGGTGTGAACTTCACCGAACTGCCATGACTTCTCAAATATGATAGATAGTAGCTTGGCAACTTCATCCACCAGTTCCCTCCAGACCCACGGATGAATCTCATCAGGTCCCACCGACTTGTGTACCTTCAGGTTCCTCAGCTTGTCTTTAACCTGGTCTTCTCCTACAGTGGGTGGTTCCTCATTCTCCCAGTCCCTGCCTCTGCCTTCTGCAATTTGGGCGGTGTGGTTAGAGCCCTTACCGGTGAAGACTGAGGCAAAAAAGTCATTGAGTACCTCAGGCCTCCCCATGTCCCAGGTGACCAGGTTATTTGTTCCAGCAAATAATGTCACTTGCCCTGAAAATATACAGAATTAGGAAAATAAAGCAAAGTTTCATTTACTTTCATGTCTTGATATCTAGTTTGTATAACATAATGTTCATGATATAACAAATAGTTGCAATTCTAGATTTCATGGTGATAGAAAGTATGGCACAGATCATTCCGTATTCCAGATAACGCACCCTTTGTTGAAGACTCATGAAGGATTTTTCATGCTCCAATTCTAATTGTGACATTTGTAGGAGAACACACAGAAATTTTAAGCATGTAATCTAGGTAATTGAATTACAGATCCCTGGAAAGGTTGATTGGGAATGGAATCACCAGACCTTTTGAAGAATGGGAAGCTTCTGAAGTTTCCATTGAACACAGTAATTTACAAAATGGGCAGTATAATTTTAAACTCATATACAAATATACAAGTAAAACTTCCAGCAGAAAACTAATCGAGGTACCAATCATCATAGCTGCAAAATTAAAAATACTTTTGCATAACTCAGGCAAAGTGTTTTATTTTGCAGCCAAGCAATAAATCCCAGCAGTTTATCTCCCTGAGCCATCATCTTGACAGAGGCTCGTTTTAATCACTTGAGAATAATTCCTTTAAAATATAAACTCATCATATTATATACACATATACACAGAGCACAGAAGTATTTTTATCACACTTACTATCATACATATTGCATATTACATATGCAGTATTACATACATACATATTACATACATATTGCAAATTAGCATTTTTAAATATTTTTTAAATCAAGGCTTCATTTTCTAAACATTAAATATTTCGTTTTCAATTATTTTTTATGTATGTTGAACATCTGTTTCAAAGGATATGAATTTTAATTTCTCAAGTCAGTATTACTATTATTACAAAGCCAATGGTATGCTTTGTTAAGAACTTTACCTGAAGTACTGCCCAGTGTTAACCATTTACAGTGCACAATAGCAAGAACTCTTATTATTCAAGAACAATGCTACATATTCTTGAGCACTATCTACTCTCACCTATGAAATACTTGCATATTTCAAAGCAATTCTAATTGTAGCACGGATCCTTTTTTAGAAAAGTAAATTATCAGGTTTATACATCAACGAATTAATTATTTGAATTCTCAGTACAGCCAAGACACACAAGAATTACATTATGCACCTGAGTCCTTGAATTTAAGTCACGTTGGGAATTAGCGTAAACAAAAGGCAGGCTTGGAGACAGCCAGGAGGAGTGATAAAGCTCCAAAATACGGAGACATGTTTATTTTGTAATTATTCATGGTGTTCATTTCTCTGTGTTTTGTTAGTTGCTTGAGAAACATCAGAAATACCTATAAAATGCCATACCCACTGAAAAACAGTTGGCATGTGGTAAGAAGGAATATTTTCCTTGTTTTATTAGTTGCTTGACATATGTCACAAACAAATCAACGATGCCAGTTTCAATGAGAAACATTCGGTGAGTGGTAAGCAGAAATTCTTGCCATGTGACCTCCAAGGGAATTGTGCTAGACAGGTTGGCTTATGGTGATATAACTTACTAGCGCTATAGCTACTTACAGTAGCTAGTTTTCTGTTAAAGATGCTGTTCAGTTTAACAGTTTCTAAACCAATGTGATTAATTGGGTATCAACTTTATGCAATCCCTCCAGCTAAACCACAAAAAAATAAAAGGAAGTTTTCTTTAGTTTGGTTTGGGTTGTTGTTTTTTTTTAATCAAAGTGAAATTCATCCACTACCACCTTTTTGGCATGAAATATCAAGAAGCCCCACGAGATACAATAGCAACACAAGGCAAGGATGCATACCACTGAGATCAAGTCAGAGTCCTGGGAGGCTGAAATTCCATCTGTAATTAAAGCATGACTTGGGATGATAAAGCAACTGCCAGATGCTGAAATTACCTACCTATTCATAGGTCATATTTTGTGCAAGGACCTGCCTAGTAAATTCTCTCCCACTAGTCTGGCAATGACTGCAGTCTCCTTCACCAAAGGCACCGTTCCTCTTAATAAAAACATCAAGTTCAGAACAAAATTCAGGGACAGGCTTGCAAGAAATCCCAGAAACAATCGTAAGGCAATGTGAAAACTGAATTTGGTAGCAGGTCCCTGCACCAGAGATTAGTGCAAAGTTATTATTGGCTTCAGAATTTCTAATGCAAATTAATATACTGAGCATTATCTAGGTTTGCAGCATGTAGAACTGAGATATATTTTCTCCATGTGTTTTCCAAAAGCTGTTGTGTTTATTTAAAGAAAAAAAGTGATTAAAAACATGTAGTTCAGTGAAACAGGTTTCTAGGATAACAACTGCATTGCGCATAGCCCCACAAGCATCCTTGTGACCCTAATCTTGCTGGAGTAACACTAGGCAGTAAAAGTAAGCAACTACAGACAAAAATCAACTTCTCAACGAACTTTTCAAAATCACAATTGGTTTTATTAAAAAAGATTAAATATGCACATCCACTGTTTGGTTACTAGTAGAATACAGTTTCAAATATACTAAAATGCGATTGATGTTGGTTCCCAATGCAGGATTTCAGCACACAGTTTGAGGGGCCACGCAGTGCTATAAAGAAGTAAAACAAGTGCTCAAAGATGTCTAACATTGAAAACACAGCTAAGCAATGTAAATATTCAGGATGGAGAACAAAATCATGATTCAGCCCCCTAAACCAGGTGTTGCTTACACAATGCCCTCACAGTGTGTATCAAATGGAAAAACTGAACCCAAATCCTTTCCTGAAGAAAGATTTAGAACAAAGTGATTGAAAAGCTGCTTCTTGATCAGAACATAAGCAATGCATTTCATGTTCCCACAATTAGTGACTTTTATCAAACATAATTTCCTCAGAATACTTTAAAAGCACCTACAGTTTTAAATATGCATATAAAATAAACAAAAGGATTATTCATTTATATTTAGCTGAGATTTGCTAAATTTTAGCACTGTATTTGTTTATGAAAGTTTTAATAAGGTATAAGTAACTTAGATGTATTACGCAAGACATCTAACAGCAAGAGCAATAGACTTACAGACATATCTGTTGATCCTATTCCAGTCTCAATGACTTGACGAGAAAGTTTTGAAGTACCTTGAAATCCCCTGGAGTTCTCAATTCCTTTACCTTAATATGGGAACTTGCCTAGAGTGCATTTGCATATCCAGCAGAGAAATCACTGCTTCTGCTACCTTCAAAGTGAAGGAATTTACTTTGGGTTTTCCAGCAACAGCAAGCAGTTGTCATCTAAATAGTTGCTTCCTCCCACCTCAGCTCCTCATTCCTAACTATACGAGAATTGCCATGGCGGAAAAACCATAAAGGCAGCATTTGCATTTGTCACTCCCTTTATGGAAAACGGAACTTAAGAAGGCAGTTTAATGCAATATGGCTATTTCAGTGAAAATTGTGTCTCAGTTACAAGAAACAATTCAGGAAAAGAGCAATGCTTTTTAAGAGGAGGGGAAGAGAAAGGTTGAATGGTTATGGATCAAATTCCTCTTGAGCTGAGACACAGCCTACGTGCTCAAGAAAACAAGAGCAATAAGTTCAGCAGAAGCAGTGGGATGTGGAGCAGAACTGAAAGCAAGTGTTTTTAAAAAGTCTTGCTGCATACACCACAGCCTGTCCTGCCTGACAGCTCTTGTATGGTCCAGTGATCGGGGTGTGTTAAAAGTCCCTTTCTGGGCTAGGTTGCTGAGGTGTTATGTTTAGCCAGTGGAAACCTGAACTTTTGAAGTTTTTCTGCAAGCTAGCCAAAAAAAGCTATCATTGCACTTATTTTTGGCATTTTTTGTTTTCCATAGGACAGGGACAAAAATGTCAGCTGTGGATAAACACCTCTCTATAAGGCATCCGCATCGGTGAAAAAGCCATGATCCAGGCAGCCAGAATCCTTCAACTTCAATTTCAGCTCATGTGCTGTTCTACCTATGTCTTCTTCCTTCACACTACCACACTGTGCGCAGTGTGACAGAAAGACTGCGCATATCTTCTTGTCTTGCCGCAATGGTAAGGAGTCACCAAAAAAATCACTTTTGTTTAATCCTAAGCAAGAACTTTAGTATCAGACTCGGAAAAATAATCTTATCCCTAAATTTAGCCCATCTCTCTTTCTGCTTTTCTGCAGCACTTCCAGTTTCTCCAGCTGTAGCCAGAAGCCATGTCCAGTTCTGAATGAGTAGATAAGCAGCTGTCACACATCCTTCTGCCGTTCACAAGAAACAGGTGCATCCAGAACTGAGGCAGAATCTAAGTGTCAAATTTTATCTTCCCCTTTGGGTCCATATTCATTGTAGTAAAAATGCCACACGCTACTATTGACTGAGTTTATTACAGTAGCGTGTCTTGACCCACCAAGAGGAGCCTTTCATTGTGCTAAGCCATAGAATTCTGCCCATCCAACTTTCCATTTGCTACGTGTGAGTCAGAATTTTATCAGCCTTTGTTTTACTGTGATCCCTTGATGCTACATTATTAACAGGAATCAACAAGTAATGGAAAACTATTACGATCATTAAAGTATGCAGAGGAAAAGTAGCCAACTCATGCTTATGCATGTGCCAGAAACCAGAATACACATTTTTTCCAGTTCACAAACACTTGAGAAAGGAATTTTGGTCCTGGCATTTTGGGGAAAAATCAAAAGCCTGAAGGACATTTAGTTCCAGCAATGGTGAGGTTTTTTTCTTGGTTTGGGGGGGTATTGGCAAAGTTATTGAAAAATGTCATTTTAGAAGAAAATAAAATCAACACGTTTTATTAATGTTTTGAAAAAGACATTTCAGCTACATTTCAGGTAGCTTATTTTCAGCCAAATACTGAAGCCATTTTTCAAAACTAGCTCAGGAAATCTTATTGAAGTCAACAGGAGTTTTGCTGAGTGAGGACTGCAGGATTTGTTTCTAAGAGTCATCGAAATAGTGTGTTTATTACTGAAGCAGTAGCAAAAAAAAATCGGTCACTGTCAATCATCCAAAATAACTATTTCTTTTAAAGGCTGACATTCCGCCAGATAATTCTATCAGATCTTTGTGGATTTGGATGGAGTGGTCTTCAGCAGACATTTGGATAGCCTACAAGAAGCACATGGGCACATTAGAGTCGGAGCATAGGTCTTGCCTCAAACTAGAAAATGATTCTGTACCTCTTCTTTTAATAAGTGTAAGGGGATATTAAGGACAGTGGGAAGTTTCTGCCAGGGTGAAGGCAGAGTAGATTTCTGGAAGGAAACATGTTTTCACCAAAAGAAAAGGAAAAAAATAAACAAGGTGGAAAAAGAAGCCAACACTTTCCACTGAAAGAAAAACCATTAAAGCAAAAGAAGAGGTGAAAGTAAGAATAGCTCCTTTGCAGGCTTGTCACTTCCTATTGCTCTTTCTGTTTGATGGAGCCAAAATCATGAAATTACTTTTTACTTCTGTATTTAAAGGCTGTATTACTTTGCTCTTCCTTTATTCATGTGTTTGCTTTTAAATTCTGCTTGCTTTCACGTTTCCATTGCCTTTTCTCCTATGAAAAGAGCAGGTATGGATTGCCTCTAGAAAAGATGTGAACGCCCTTCTTTTACTTTACAGCCTTCTCAAGAGACTGGGGATAAGGGGGAGTTTCAGAAGCAAACCATATTCTAGCAAACAGTCTACATTGTCTGATGTTGGGTGTCTGACATCAGGCAGTTTCAAGATGCACTTGAGGAAAGCACTGAGTTTCCCATTCCTTGACAACTACCTAGAGGAAAATACATTTTCTAATATTTATTTATTTACCAAAGTTGTTCTTTCCTCTGATTCAATCCTTACACTGGCATGTGTTAACTTTTCCTCTTTATTTGCTGAGTACCTGGTTTATGATTGGGGCTGTTAGGCTTCATCACAATACAGGGCTGATAGTCTGGCAATAATTTGCCAGACTGTTTCTTGAGTCTCCCATATCCCTTGTTTAGAAAGGCATCAAAACTCCAGCCCACATGTATTCTTTTGTAAATGGACAATATTCAAAGACATTCCTTTGCAAATGCCATTTTAAAAAAAAATATATAAAGTTTGCATAAACAAACAACTTATAGGATCCAAAATGGCTACCAAACTTAAAAAAAGTCTGTTTTCATAGACTTCACACTTAGTATTGTCAGCTGTCGTATTACTTTTAAAATATTATTAAGAGCAACACACGTTTCTTTCAGAAACTGACGTGATCTCTAAAAGAAATCACATTTTAAATCCTAAATTCAGCAGATGTGTCTGCACTGTTTTCTAATGAAGAAAGATTCATCAAGTTTCATATGCAGAGTATATCAACCTATTTTCAGTCACTGACATCCAAATGACAGATCTGACAAATTTCCAGGAGATTTAATCTGGGGAAGTATTTCTAGAGCTGAGTCAAGTGAAGAAGCAAGAATGCTGGAGTCAAAGCCCCTCTGCTTGAGGACCCATCTGTTATTTAAATGATGTATTAGCAAGGTGCATGCTCATCGAAGCAGCCCCTAGATACAAGATGTCTCAAAATATGGAATATTAGACTTCAGACACTCTTGGCACCATGACAGTAGTCAGCTTAGGTTACATAGTGCTTCGCTGATAAATTAGTGTAATTATTTCAGTGTGTTTTTAAGAGGTGCGCAGGATGTTCCCTTGGAAGCCCCACTCTCAGCACTACATTGTTTTTGGAATTTTTACTGCCTGAGGTGCAGTATCAGTCAGAGGGAAACACAGAACAATGTTATTGCATTTAGATAACCACTAGGCACTTGGCTAAACCCAAAGTACCAATTTAGCTATTTAAGATTTGTGGCAACTGTCCTTATTTTGTGGATTTGGCCTTATTGCACCAGTCTGTGTGCATGTATCAAGATACTAAACACCCATCCTCGTGCATTATCTCATGGATGCTTACAAAGCCCAGCTTGATGGTCTCTTGAAAGGAAAAATTTGTGTCCTGGAAAGAATGGCTATTTTCCAGTAGAATCAGATTTCGGTGAAGGATACAACAGCTGGTTCAGAAAAGGGATATATGTCATGGGACAGACCCTGGCTAAGGTAACTTCCTAAGAAGAAACTTCCAAAGCAGTTGTATCCTGTCTAGAATTCACGACACCTCTTCATCCGCATTAAGAAAAATGGTGTAGTTTCAAGGTGGTGAATGTGATTTGTGTCCATACAACTTTCTTTTTACCAGCTATTTTACCATGATCAGTCAGAAGTGTTTGCAAGCCACATGTGGGCCTATTCTTGACCAAATGGAAACTTTCTGTGGAAATTCAACTTCGCCAGGAAATGTTTCTTAGATTCAGGATGTAAATCAGAGAGAGATCTCATGCTACAAACTCCAGTTGTCCTGTGGCTGCAACATTCATCTGACACTTAAGCATTCTGTCCTTGCATCAAATCAGGCAAACTTGTATTTCCCACTTCCTAGTATTGTCTGTTGACTTATTGACTATTGCAGGTAAGATATCTCTCTCCTTGGAGCAGTTATACTCCTTCATTGCATTTCCTTCTCTCAAAATACATAAAAATATGTCTAAGTAAAAGAAAAACTGCAAAAGATTTGTCTCATAAAGGGTAGAAATATTTGGAAAAACTCAGTAGCTTCCATTAGAAGAACACTTCCCAGGCAGCTCTTCTCAGAGCACAATACCAGCACAATACCAGCTTTCAGTAAGACTCAGCTTAAGGCAGAGTAAGTAAAAAACGTTGGTCTGTTCTACCAGCTTCTCCACAGTGCCACCATCAGTTCCTCAATATAAAATGATCTTGGACCCAGAAGGGAAGTCAGATCTGCTGTAAAACAGAGGATGCTGAGTGAAGCAGCACCCGTGCCACTGTACCTTGTGTTTACTGGGTGAGCAAGGATTGAGCACAAATACTCGTTTCGTGCCAGAAGCGTGAAGAGATATCAATCTGACCAAAGCCCAAAGAACAAAAAAAGGAGTCCCCATCTGGCCTTCACACTCCAGACTTGCTTTGAAGAGCTGAGAAGAGGGAGACTGTTCTCTCCTGGTCCCTCTCTGACGATAGCTTTCTAACATCTTTATTACAGGTGTAAGTTTTGTCCTCTGGAAAAATCACCACTGCACAAATGCTGCTGGGCAGAAAAATTTAAGGCAAATGTTTGACAGCTTTATTCCTACTTTGAATTGTCATAATTATAATTTTAAATAATAGTTTCAAATTCCTCACAAAATTATTTCTTATATATTAATCATGAAAATATGGATTGATTTTGAGCCAATAATGGGGAATCATAACCAATCATTACTAAATGCAAGCTGTGTTCCTTGGACACCACTGTGTGTGCCTGTACATCACAGGATTCTTTGCCTGAATGAATGCAAGACTGATAATAAGCATAATAAAAATTCTTAATTCCAAATTAGTGAAGATTTGCTTTAAATTTACTTTAGTTGCAAATATTACTGGCGATGTTTCAGTCAGCAGAAATTTCAATGCAAAGGGAACCCAAAACATTGGTTTGAAATGTAAGTTAGAGAACTATGATAGCACTCAGTTACCTCTAGATTCAGAGCTGAGCCACAGCTTCCAAATTCAGATGAGGATTTGTAAAATTCCAGCAGCTAAGATTTTTGAATCAAGGATTTTTGGAATGGTATGTTTTAAAGATTTGGTTCAGTCATTACATAACAATCTGAATGAGGTCTTTTAAACCCTTTCACAGAAAAAAAACCCTAAAATTTTTGAGTCCAGGTATTTTGATTCAATCTCCATTTTAAATGAAAGAAGTACTTGTTTGCATAAAATCTTTTGTTCACTCCCTTTGGTATCACAATGTAACATCTACTGGTAGCACTATACTGATAAAAATCTTCTCTGATGCCACACAATCCCACTGAAATGACAGGCGGTGACCTTGACACCACTTCCCAAGGGAATGCGAGCCAATTTCCTATCATGAAATCCCATGATAGCTTTTGAAAATGTTTTCAAAATAAATAAATAAATCCCAATTGATTATCACATCAATGCTGCATCTTTAATGTGCTGTGCTGCCTTTCTGACCTGTAATCAGAGCAACAATTCTGGAATCCGTTAAAAGAATAACTACACAGCTCCGTGATGTCAAATGCACAGAGTATTACTGTGACTTAAGAGCAAATACTGTCTGCCGCTTAGATGGTTCTCTGGAGAGGTGACAGTCAACAGGAAGAATGTTCAGCATCATTACTGTCTATTTTGATTTGAGGACATAAAGGCTGTACAATGAGACACCCTCTCCTAACCACTGTTGGGATATATTTATTTACAGCTGGAATGATAATTACATGGATGGTTCTTTTAAGCTGAAGTATGGTTCCTCCTTTTCACTTTAAAGTAAGGGTGATCGTACTAAATCTGTCATTACAAGTGGTGTTTTCTTTTTCCTGATACTATATGAGACTGCCAGCCTGCCAGCTCAGCAAAGATATCAACAAGCACTTGTTTTGTTGACCAGATGAAAACAAGTGCATTTCAGTTTAAAAACTTCAGCATTTTAAAAAATATACTTTTTAAGCAAAAAAAACCCGCACTCTTCAAGGGAAAAAAAAAAAAAAGTAGCAGTATCTGGCAATTTGTATAAACAAACAGTTCTCCCTTGTGATGACAACTGCATACAACAAAGTTTCCAAAGCAGTATATATTAAATTGGGATGCATAAATCTGTCCCTGAGGCTGGTATGCAAAAAGAGCTTCCCAACTTTTGCCTTGCCTTTTGCATCTTTGTCTCTCCAAACACAGGCAGATTCTGTCATATTTCATTTCCAGTTATGGACTTGATTTGAATTCTGATTTGTTCTAAGAAATCAAACAAGAACAGCAGAAAAAGAATACAGCAGGGAGCTGGTGTTGCCCAAAAGAGATGGAAGTTGTCTTAATCTCATGTTAATCCAGAGGCACAGGCAGAACAGAGCATCTCCCTCTCTCAGGGAAGGAACACTGCTTGAGTGAGTTCTCATGTACCTTCTTCAGTTCCAGGGGACGCCGGACCTGTCTCAGAGGAAAGATCCACCGTGGCAGTATCCTGTCCGACCTGTGGCCACATACTGCAGTGAAGGGGCACGTGACCCTAAACAAAACTGAAGTGTGTTCCATAGGTGAAAGTGTCACGCTCATTTTTAATTACTACTGTAGGGTTTTAGACATCAGTACACACAAATGCTTGCTGGATGCAAGCATTCAATTTCTCAACACATGCTCAGTTCCCAGATATTTGCTAGCTTGTAAAGTAGCTTAAAGAGTATTCTACAATTTACTACAGATTGTCAGTGCTATATGTACTCAAAAAATCTATTGGTCTGAGTAGAACAACATCTTTCAGCAGGTTTTTTGTTGTTTTCTTTTTTATGACTAGACTTTTATAAAAATATGAAAAGAAACTTTACAACTTTCTATTAAATTATATAGAATACTTCTGCCATAAATAAAAAAAAAAATCACACCAATACAGAAAAAAAACCCATCTAAATAAGAAGAGTTAGCATATCCAGTCTTTAGTAGAGGCCTGGCTGAAAGACCTATCTTCGCTATCTGGCTTTTCAACAATTATAGCATTACATATTTTCATACATTAAAACCAGATCCATTAATATAAACCAGAAATTACTTCCATGTGTTTCCATATAAAATATTCCCTCTTCTCATGTTTAATAAATGTCCTGTTTGAAGAGATGTAAACTGATATCCTCATCCAGCAAAGCACTTAAGTACATGTTTAAACTCATGTACATTAGTAGTCTTCTTGATTGGGGTCTAAATGACGCTGCCATCATTTCTGTCTGCTGGAGTCTTTCCCCTACAGCAAGGTGATGTAAAACTATGTTGAAAGGAGACAAAGGAAGTGCATTGCCACCATTTAGCGTAGGCATTATTGGTAACCTGTAGTGGGAAAGCTTGAACAAATCTCCATCATGCCACATGAATGGTTCCCCCTCAGGTCCTGGATAGCCAGAGATAAAACATGAAAATGGAGGTCGTCCAGAAAAAGCCAGCAGTGCTGAGTACATGAAAAGAAGCACGCAGGTGAATCAAGATGGGCTATCATATCACCCTTCCACTCCCAGTTTCCCCAGAGACCACAAATACTGAGGGGAAGCTGGTTATGCCTTTTACGGTAATCAATCTCATACATGTCTTGGCTTTCCTGCTGAAACATTCTTCTGATCAGTATTTTGACTGAAATTAATCACTAAGTTCATATTTGTAATGTTAATATTTTATTCCTCATCTGAAAGCCACCAGTAGTAGAATCAAATTGAATTTCTGCCTCTTCTTTGTATGCCTTTTTCCTGCCTGGTCATGTCTCTCATCTTCTCATCTTCCCTTGACTTTCTTCACCTAATATATTATTTTACAAATAACCTGTTCTTTTTCAATATTCTTCTGTCTTTTCTATCCTTATTTCTTTGTTTTCTTTCCTTGTCTTAGAATCATAGAGTGATTTGGGTTGGAAGGGACCTTTTAAGGTGATCTAGTCCAACCTCTCTGCAATAAGCAGGGACTTCTTCAACTAGATCAGGTTCCTCAGAGCCCCATCCAACCTGACCTCAGATGTTTCCAGGGATGGGGCATCTACCACCTCTCTGGGCAACCTGTTCCTCTTTCTTTCTTCCTCCTTTCTTTTTCTTTCTTTTTTCTTTTCCTTCCCTCCCTCCC
>VUYV01000001.1:12857541-12906886 GCA_008711295.1 Anarhynchus alexandrinus | reverse complement strand
ATATCACCCTTCCACTCCCAGTTTCCCCAGAGACCACAAATACTGAGGGGAAGCTGGTTATGCCTTTTACGGTAATCAATCTCATACATGTCTTGGCTTTCCTGCTGAAACATTCTTCTGATCAGTATTTTGACTGAAATTAATCACTAAGTTCATATTTGTAATGTTAATATTTTATTCCTCATCTGAAAGCCACCAGTAGTAGAATCAAATTGAATTTCTGCCTCTTCTTTGTATGCCTTTTTCCTGCCTGGTCATGTCTCTCATCTTCTCATCTTCCCTTGACTTTCTTCACCTAATATATTATTTTACAAATAACCTGTTCTTTTTCAATATTCTTCTGTCTTTTCTATCCTTATTTCTTTGTTTTCTTTCCTTGTCTTAGAATCATAGAGTGATTTGGGTTGGAAGGGACCTTTTAAGGTGATCTAGTCCAACCTCTCTGCAATAAGCAGGGACTTCTTCAACTAGATCAGGTTCCTCAGAGCCCCATCCAACCTGACCTCAAATGTTTCCAGGGATGGGGCATCTACCACCTCTCTGGGCAACCTGTTCCTCTTTCTTTCTTCCTCCTTTCTTTTTCTTTCTTAAGTAGCTTCCTTCCCTCCCTCCCTCCCTCTCTCCCTTCCCTCCTTGCTTTCCCCTTCCTTTCTTTTTCCACTTTCCTCTTTCCCTTTTACTTTTTTCCATTTTTTCATTTTTTCTTTTCCTTTTCATTTTTTGTCTTCTACTTTCCTTTTATCATCCACCTCTCATTTTATTCTTTTTACTCTCTTCTATGCCATGATCTTTTTTCTCACTACTATTAAAAAAATAATACACAAGAGCTTACATACATGTATAAATTAAAAATTTAAAAAAATCATTAACTGAGATAATTTCTGCAGGGTACATCCTTCTAGAATGTCTTCTTTTAGAAAATGACAGTTGTCACTATTCACAATGATTTAAGAAAGCTGAGAAGTAAAACTAGAAAGATTGTATTAGAAGAATATATAGGCATGAAGGCTTAAGTTAGCATACTAAGACACATAGACATTAAATAAAATCCTGGACTACATAACTGCCAGATCAATATAAACATTTGTACACTCTTCCTGCAGAATAAATAAAATGAAAGTTGATGTTCAGCAGTGCTGAATCTCTATGCTTCTTTAAATTTAGGCCCTGAAGATATTTGTGTTTTGTAAGAATAAGCTTATAAAATTTTCCTTATGTCTTGCACATGTTACAACAGGCATCACAGGGAAACTTTGAAGTCAGTAGCTTGAGTATACAAGGCAAAGTTGAAAGCTTGGCTACTGAAAAAGTTCTTCAGAACTTATGGTTTAGATACAGAAAAACAACAGACAAGAAATAAAGTAAATCCCCTTGTAATACATTTTTGTGTGAGTGTATAAACTAATCCTCATGCAGTATTGACTTAAAATAATCTCGGGACACTTGACGCTCATTTTGGCGAATTAGACAACACAATGGGACGCTAGATTTTGCAAATCCCTAGTCAGATTTGTTTTAGTTTGAGAGACAATTTGCATACAAGCAGTCCTCCGGGTTCTCAGTCCGTCTGAAAGAGAAAACATCATACGGCTGTATTTTTAAGCAAACAAGGCATTTTGGTTTCTTTGTATGACTGAACATTCTGAAACTTGAGGAGAAAACAAACCAGCAGTTAGTTATGGTGTGACAGAGTCACTGTTATTTAGACGCTTAAATAGCATCCTGTGGTGGTGCTGGTCAGCAGCAGCCTGCCGAAACCCTGCGCTCAACCAAGGTGCCCTCTGAAAAGGGAAGCATCGTAAGGAGGCACCACCTGTGAAGAACAAATGTTACACAAAGACATAAAATTCAGCGTCATTTTCCAAGTAAAAAGGGTTACGTCTGTACAAGCACCCTGCTCATTTGTAAAGTTCTATATGGCTGCTCAGGAGTGAATACAGTCACATTCAACTCAGTGCCGTAAGAAATGCAAGAGCAAGCTGACAGCTACTCAGTTAGAACAAAAATAATGTAACATTTACTGCAAAGTCGAGACATTGCATGAGATGGCTTCATATTCCAGGACTCTTTAAAGTATATTATACATCTTGCTATTGTTCAGTATAACCTGTCTGTCACTTTTCTCAAGCATTTTCTCCACAGACTGGATATTTAAAATTAATAAAACCAAAATCCCCTCTAATAGATAGATAATATCCTAAGAACACAAAACTCTTCACCTTAAGAACATAGAGGAGCTAATAACTTAACTGGTCTCTCCCGTCTGCTGGTCAGATTGAAACTGCAGGATGTGTGTAACAGCTACATCTCTCCTTTAGGACTCCAGTAAGCACTGGAGTCCAACTTTGTGTCATACAGGCATATTCAGTGACTTTGCACTATACTTGCCAGAAGCAAAAGACCAAAATATCCAAAAGCATGGGGGAAAAAAATAGACATCCTTTAATTTATAAATAACAGGAATGCAGCCATGTAAAAGCTATTGCTAGCAAACACCATTTCAATATAGGGTCATTTCTTATATCCCTTTGGGGAAAATAAGAAATAACTTACCACTAAAATTACATATTGAGAAAGTGTCATGGGAACAAACACACTCTAAAAGAAACATCACACAAAACCATTTGAACTTTGCGACTAAATATTCAAAACCAGCTAAGTGATTTTATCCATAAACATGGATAATTTTTCTTATGTTTTTACAATGTGCAAGTTTACTGAAGTCTGGCGATTGGTCCTCTTTACACCAGCCTACACAAAAGGACTCAGAGGGAGACGTCAAGCCACCTCTCTTCTTCGTTTGTCAGAGGCTAAACGTGTGCCTGGCCAAATTTTCAGTACAAATTTTAACATCCTGAAGGCTGCTCCAATTTGTACCTGCTGGCGACGTTCCAAAGGAGCTGTCTTTGTGGCCATAGCTGAGAGAGGCTCAGGAAAGCATCAGTCATGACTCCATGCTGACACTGGCACCAAGAGAGAATACAGCTTTTTCTGGCTCTTTGCTAGAAGGCATCCCACCCACAATTTAAAGGAAAATACCAGATGTCAGAGTGGTGCAAAGTATTCTCGATGGCAGTATTTCTGGAATTTGTTATTTTACGTTGTTTATAAACCTATACAAGGTATTACTGTTTGCATTTACCATGTATTACATTAAAATGCAGATGGTTAAAATGTGCATTGTTAGAAAGAGAAGGGCCCAGTCCTGAGGCAGGACACCTGTAGGGAGATACAGTTTAAAAATTTTTTTGTATTTTTCTTTCCTGATGTGCAATATTGAAATTTCAGCTTGCTATTTATTTTACAGTTATTTCTCTTCATATTTCTTTGTTTTATGAAAGCAATGTCTATGTATCATTAAATGGATCTTTCTATTTCTATAGACGTGTAAATGTAAGATATAATTATAGGGCTTCTTCTGTTGAAAACAGTCATATTTTACACCTTTTTTCCTCCTGCCCACTAGGTAGTGATTTTCTTTCTTAGCCACGGATTACTCTCTTTCAAATCCATCATTCCCAACCACTCATTTGGTGGAGCACAGAAAGCTTTTTCAATCACTCCTTTTTGCTGACCATGCATATGAGGTTGCAGAATTCAGTCTTGTCTTCACAAGATAATTGTTTTGGTGCAGTTTTGTTGTAAATTTGAAGTAATACAGTTACAACCTTACATGAGGATGTTCTGATTCCAATACCACAAAACTTTTTAAAGTTTGTTTTCATCACATGGAAAGAGTTCTAAGCTAAAGTAAGCAAGCAATTCTTCTCCTCTAATAAACGTGTTCCTGTAGGAGATTATACCCATGTAACAGTTCAAATGATTTGTCTCCTGTGGAGACAAAGTCCTAGACAATGATGTGCTCCATGCAGACACAGAAGCAGCATCCAGATGATAGGTCTCCATATTGTCCTAATTGGTTCAGATAACATGGTTTTCTTTTATAATAGCATGTCTCTATTTTTTGTCAATTTTTTAAAAGAAAAATATCCTTTCAGCTGAAATCTTACTATGACTGTAAGTCATTAAGTTGCTAAGAACCCTTCAAAAACTTGCTATAAAGTTCCGGTAAGCCCCAGCCTCTCATAAAATTTCTGTAGTAAATAATTTCTCATATTATATTTTCCATATGCATGATATTTTCTTTGTATTTTCAGCCATCTAAGGAACAATAACATTGCATGCCATGATAGTCAGATGAGGCAACAGTCCAAAGAGCCACTTCTGCATAGGATGCATTGATAGGTACTTGGAGAGGAGATTCGTATGGTAGAAAATTAAATAAAAGCGTCCTAGAGGAAAATTCAGGTTAGAAAAACAAGATTTTCCGCACCCAACAGGGGAAAGGACCCACTTGTCAGTAAAGGTTGCAAATGAACTTTATCGTCTGAAAGAATGAGTTTTCTTAGTAATTCAGTGACAGAATTACAATTCAGTGACAGACTCCTATATTGAGTTGCCCATGGATAGATTATTTTCATGTATATTGAAGTATTTTCAATTAAAAAAAACCCCTTAAATTAGCAAATTATATCTGCCAACATTTGCACTATTTTTGTCTGGTTCATCTAATCCTTGTGCTCTGAACACTCCATTTTCTACTTTCTGTTTCAACCCATGGAACATGAGGGTGAGCAGTGTTAGTTCATAATTTCAGAAATGCTCATGTTGTCTTTTCTGTGAAGTAGAGGAACATTTCAGATCATAAAAGTTAAAGAACTACTAGAAATGGAATTTTAAGTCCAGGAAAAGGTGGGTAGCTGCTGATGACGTGAATGCTGAGCAAGAAAGTACTCATCATTTTTAAGAGTTTAGCTGACAGTATAGGCAAACAGGTTTAGATAACATTAAACAATTGATCAGTTAAAAATTTTTTGCTCATCAGGCAATCACAAAAGCCTTTCTTTAAAGCTGCCTTTGCTCTATAGTTGACCATTCCATGGTCAAAGAGAGATAGCAATTTAATTTTCAGTATGCCTGCAGATCTTCAGAAAACCTTATTGCTTTTAAATCATACTGCCTCATATAACTGAATATGTATTAACTTAGAAGTCTGTTTAGCCTCTTATTTGTCATGCCTTTGTTCTTGATTTATGGAGAACTCAAATCCTTCCGTTCCTACTACAGTTCCTGAAAATAAATCTGCTTTCAATTGGATTTCAGTATACATTGCACCTTCTACGGTGATTTTTTCCTGCACAGGGACACTACAGGCATCTGTCAATTTATAGAAGCAGTTTATAAAAATAAGTGAAAGGGAGACACAAAAAATGGGTAGAGTTAAGGAAATCATGTACCAGGTGACCAGAGAACAGCACTACTTTATCTATTGCAGATAAGTGCAAACACTGAGGTGGCTAATCTTGTGTTCAGCAGTTTTAAACTTTTCTCCTGACAGAAGATTGCTAGATGAGGTCCTGGATAAAGAGGTGGGTTTTTTTTGGGACTACTATATGAGGAATTATTCAACTGACATCTTACTTAAAAGACTAACTGTCTCTCTGTTTATCTTGCATTCAGTAGACTCCAGTCTGGCTGATTTACACAGATTCGGGTTTCCCCTTCCAGCCAAATTGTCTACCCAGTCTTACAATGATCTTTTTTTTTTTTTTCAATTCTGGTATCCAAAATTAATTACTACTCCAGTTTACCCATAATGAGCTTTCATTCATGATAAGGAGACATTTTAGGGCACTGAAAATATTTTTGTATTCAGTTAAACAAAACATTTTGAAAGTAATTGTGATCAGATCAAATACGTAATTTGCATCAGCATACTTTTAACACCCCATAGAGGTTCCTCAAAAATCAAAACTTTTAATGCCTCTTTATGTTTTGGGACATTAGAAGTGTAAAAAATACAAGAAATACTATTTCCATAGAAACAAGCTAACAATTAATGAAATGCTGATTACTACGGGAACAGGAGCCAATGGAAATTGTGTATATTACTGTAATTCTAAGCTAACTATCACTTAGTAGAGAGGACAGTCTTAGGGTTCAAATCCTTTCATTCCACTTAGACGATGTCCTTACAACTTCTGTAACACTTTTCATTAAAGGAAACATGGAAAACAAACCAGCAGCACTGGAGTGCACTGCTCTGACCCTAAAATCATTAAATGCTTAAGGCCTTGTTTAAAAAAAAGTTTACAACCTCCATTTTTGTTTAAGAAGAAGGAAGAGTAACAGTCCATGTCTCACAAAATTCTACTGTAAGAGAACTTAAAGAGTATGTAGGAGTTTGGCCCACAGAACTTACAGGATGAATAAGGATGTTTTTTTACACTAACTCTCCACGTGCAGCCGGGAATAAGAAGGATAAATGTCTACAGTCTCAACTACATCTACATTCTCCATCTTCCAAGACATGATTCCACGGTGCCCACTGAATGATTTGAGGATGTTCTGTACTATTTAGCTGTAATATTGTCTAAGCTTATGTAAAAATATATGCACGCAGTGTTGTTGTACTGTATTGATTGGTCAGGGCTACCTCTAGACATGTAGAATATAGGAAAAGGTTAACTACATTCAAGGAATGATGGTGCTGCCCAAGTTGTCCTTTCGGAACTGCAATACCAAGCAGTAGTTTAAGCATAATCACACACACAAAGAAGCATGTAAATGCTGTCTAGGATGTCATTAAAAAGCAATAGAAGTTTCCATCCCTATTTATCACAACAGATCTTCAACATGGATTTCTCTGACATACAGGAAGAGATTGCTCCTCAAGCAGCTTCTGATGGCAGCATCCCTTAGACCCTGAGAGCTTATTCCCAGGCATCCATCTTCATTCTGAAAGCTCCTCTGATAAATGTCTGATTTAATTTCTGGACAATTCAGGGGAAGCATAAACAAACTATGCATTTTATATTCTATTTCTGATTCACAAGTAGTCTTTGACAAATCATTTACATTTTTTCCTTTAATTTTCCTATCTGTATCCTGAAGTAATAACATTTCATTGCTGCAAATAATTAAGTACTGTTGAGTGCTATATAAATGTCAAGCGTGGTGAGAAGAAAATGGAACCTGGAATGAGACCCTGGAAAAACAATACCGCATGGGCAAGAAATGAAAGAACAGAAAAATGAGGGATAATAAAGACTTAAGAAAACCAAGAAGAAATTATTAACATGTAAGATAATTGCTTTTAATCTGTTTGTTTCCCCTAATTTGTCAGTTCCTCTACATCAGAAGAAAGACAGGATAGATATTTGGTGAGCTCAAATTGCATTATGAAGCCATACCTACCTGGAGGGGGAAAATGACTCACCAAAATGTACAGAGAGGCCTCTAGCAGATGAGACTTCACACACGCAGAACTGATGGAATCGTTTTAGCGTTTACAGCTAAAACATAGCAAGATGGATTTCATGTCTACCATAGAGAAGGCTGCCTTCGTCCCATCTTTATGCAAGTTGAGTCTGTTCTGAGTGTAATATGCTGGGGATAGAGTAACATTTCTACAGACTGCCATGGTTGCTGAGAACTTCCAGCAATACCTGGAATTTCATTCATGTTTTAGGAAAATATCAAATGTTTTTGACAGCATTAGCATATGGATACCTTGCTCCACAACCTCTGTGACCAGCATTTCTAACTAAAAAAAACATTGTATTTCTACCTTTTCCCCAAAGAAGGAAAAAAAAATGTGCTCCTGGAAATAGGTATGTTTTTCAACATTGCACCTTCTGCTTCTCAAAACAATAAAGAAAAAGCCAGTCTCCTGTGTTTGCATAAGCAGAATATCTCTTTTAGCAGCTGCTCTTTCCTTGTATAGGGTGCCTCTAAGCAAAAATGATCACTAAATAAATAAACTGTGCCTCTTTCCCTTCATCTGTGTCTTGCTCCTAAAATTTCTCATTTTTTTATATAATTGATCAGCGTTATTTGGATGAATGTGTTTACACAGCTTTGGCAAGCAAATGTGTATTTTTTCCCTTCTCATGCTGGAAGGAACAGTTTATTTCAAAGAGTTAAACAGCCGCAGGGACCCTTGAGATGTTCTACATCCTGTAGCTGTGGTATGCACTCTGCTAAGCTTTGAACGATACACTATGCAGCAGCCCCTTTGAGGATATGGCTATGTAAACCATCTTACAGACTCTTTTCCTACCTTTACTAAAGGCCTAGTGTCTCCAGGAAAAAAACCTAACGATTCCTGTAATTGGAAAAAATTACTGCTAGAAAGAATCAACAACAGGAAAGGATTGAAATGAATAGGTAATCCAAACACGTGCCTGAAATTCCATCATTAATAATATAATTGCCACAAATGTTCTCAACAATACTGCACTGTTAGCCGCACATACCATTGTTTACATTGTTGTGATACTTACATTAACACAGATATAACTGTACCTTAAGTCTGGGACATTAGTTGCATGACATAAGTCAACATCCTGTCACACATCTGTTTATTTTGCTGCCTTCTAAAACAGAAGAGGGAGTCAGCAACAAAGATGCAGATCCCATATGTGCTGAAGTCCCAGAGTCACATGGGTTTCTTTTGGAAACTGGGATCATTAAGGAAAAAAAAAAGCTATGAAATAAGCCCTTTAAATGCAATAGCCAAATTCTTTTCTCAGTCACTGAGTGTGGCTCAGGAATTTTGACCCTCTTTTCTTCAGCTGCCAAATGAAGCCACAGTAGGAGTACATGGTTGGTCTTATGAAAAAACAAACACATCTGTACCGGTGCCAGTCTTTAATTCACTGAAAAAAAAAAATTAAAAATATTATTATTTAGTGGAATCATTCCTTTTTCTCAGAGAATAGAAATTAATAATATCCACTGTGCCACTGTGTGTGATGGCTCTGTGTAACTTAATCTTTTTATCTCTCCCATTCAATATATACATGCAGCCACTTAACAAAACATCTAGCTAAGTGTGTGCAGCAAAGATCTAATTTGGAAAAGGTATATTAAACCCCAAATTTCCATAATGAATTTGCATAGCATTTCACTTCTGAAAATGATGAGTTGTCAGGCCAGTCACTCTCTGCTGCTTCATTTAAAGACAGACAACATTTCATGACTGCACTTCACTACCTACAACACATCAGGAACATTTTACCCATTCCTAAAAGGCTCCATGGGAAGTTATCAGCTTTGTCCTGACAGACAACGGGTATTTTCAAATCTGCCTGTCCAGACTCCTTTCTTAACAGTCAGTTGGTTCTCTGTTATTATAAATTCTGACACACTTTTCTGTTGCTCACATAAGCATTATATCACTGTAACAGAGAGGGGACACAGAAAAAGTGAGTCAGAAAAGGAAACCCAATCAAGGATGAAGGAAAACAACATGGGAAAAAAAAAATTCCAAAAGTTTTTTCCCTGACAAGGAAGGCAGGTATAGGTTGTATGAAGGGTATAGGGGATCAAGGAATTGAAGGATCTATCTGCATCGACTGAAGAAAGGCATTCTGGATATAAGACATTTGCTATTATTGGAAGACGAACAGAAGGGACAGAATACAGAACCTCTGTAAAATGAATAGACCCAAAGGAGACTGAAACACAGCATTCCAAATAATTTAGGAAAAACAACACTGAGGGCAAACATTTCCTTTATATAACTTGGCAGGCCAGTGCTAAAAACAAAATGTGGATCTCTAGCACTTGGCAACAGCAGATGGCCAGAAAAGGTCTTGTGTGAATAATATGCAAAGCAACTGTGAGTTTTAATTCAATTTATCACAAAAATTATGAAAAGACAGATTTTCTACTTTGCCAAATTTTAAACTATTTTCCCATCTGTTTTTCTTCTTTTTTTGTTACTGCAGTTAAGTCCTTTTAACTTTAATAAATATTGCATATCAAGCACTAACAATTATTTTTCTATTACAAAATATTATTCAAGCAACATAGAATTGATAGCACAATGTTGAGAATGTTCCCAAATGTCTCTTACTATTTTGTTAGAAGGTAATGTATTGATAGTGGGACAGCCCCAGAACAGCAAGACTTGGAGAAAGTAGGCTATCCATCCATTATTATTAATAAATGCACATTCCTTGTCACACAGGCAAAGTTCATCCAAATGATCTTACTATTTATCTATCCACTCAGGTTATCATGTCTTTTTTTCCTAATCAAGAAATTTGCTCAGAGTGCACTAGCTCACCACCAGCTCTGAAGACACTTCCCTATGACAGAAAAACAGTTTTGATATTTTATTTGTGCCACTTTCTATAAATTAAAGCTATGAACCTTTTTCCTAGAGAATACATCCTTCTGAGGCCAAAATACTAAAGATTTTGAGCAGTCACAAGACCTTCTTGCACGTACCCTCAGGTTTTGCTCTAACTTGAAACAACCTGAAATAGAACAGCAGATTAGAAATTGGTCTGCCTGAATGCCACTGCTAATAAGAGAAAATATTCTTAGGTTAATAGACAATCAGGAAAGTTACAACTGAGTAAAACACTGAATCAGATAAACAGGAACTGGCCTAACTCACCTAATGAACCAAACCACATCTGAAAATTGCAGGGGAGAATTCTAGGTGGAGCAGACCAAATCCATAACATGGATCCTGTTCACAGTTTGACAGCATTGCCTATCCTGAGACTTCAGTCCAAGCCTGGACCTTAGCCATGCTTAGCTTCACAGCTTGTGGGGAGTTGTCAGTAATAACCTAGATACAGTCACCTTCAAACAACTTCTTAGTTTATTTATTCTTAGTGATGATAAAGCTTTACAAATTACTTGCAAGAACAAAGAACAATGTCCTGTCAAACCAAGTTTGTCAGAAGAGAAGACAGTTTGTCAGAAGAGAAGGTTCCCCCCTGCTGCAGGGAGAATGGCCAGGCCTTAACAGAGAATTTGAAAAACAGCTGACAGTGGACCTGAGGCAGGAGAAGACTAATTTTGGGGGCATGTGGGTTGCCTCTAGCCTAAACCAAAAGTGACTTCTTCTTCCCTTTTCAGGAATTTTATAGTTAATTTATGTTGTACAATATAATTTTGATGTTAAAATATTGTAGTTCTTCTATTATAAATACAATTCCAAGGACAGGGTAAATCAAAGCATTTTCTCTTTGAGCAGCAGGCAGAGCCTAGTACTAGAACACAATCACACCACTTAGCCATATTTTATCTGCATGTTCTTTATTTTGCCATTTCATCCTCTGTAATATGAATTAAATTTTACAGAAATCAATAACCTCATGCCATACTATGGACAGTCATTCAAGATTATGTTTTTTGCAGAAAAAGTACATCATTCTATTCTTTTCCTTGAAGTTCATCATATAATGCACTAAAAAAAAATCAGCAAAGGGAAAGGGTTAGTATTAAATTTTAATACAGAAACATAAAAGTGCATTTTTAAGGAAATAATTTAGTGTCCACCAAAGGGACACTAAAGGGAAGGGATGCCATCCTGAGGGATCTGGACAGGCTTGAGAAGTGGACCCGTGTGTACCTCATGAAGTTCAACAAGGCCAAGTGCAAGATCCTGCACCTGGGTCAGGGCAATCCCAAACACAAATACAGGCTGTGTGGAGAATGGATCAAGAGCAGCCCTGAGGGGAAGGACTGGGGCTGTTGATGGATGAGAAGCTCAACATGAGCCGGCAGTGTGCACTTGCAGCCCAGAAAGCCAACCATATCCTGGGCTGCATCAAAAGAAGCGTGGCCAGCAGGTCAAGGGAGATGATTCTCCCCCTCTACTCCGAACTCGTGAGATCCCACCTGGAATATTGTGTCCAGCTGTGGGGCCCCCAACATAAGGAGGACATGGACCTGTTGGAGTGAGTCCAGAGGAGGGCCATGAAGATGATCAGAGGGCTGGAGCACCTCTCCTATGAGGACAGGCTGAGAGAGTTGGGGTTGCTCAGCCTGGAGAAGAGAAGGCTCCAGGAAGACCTTATTGTGGCCTTCCAGTACCTAAAGGTGGCCTACAGAAAAGATGGGGAGAGACTCTCTATCTGGGATTGTAGTGATAGGATAAGGGATAACACTGTTAAACTGGAAAAGGGCAGGTTTGGATCAGATATCATGAAGAAATTCTTTACTGTGAGGGTGGTGAGACACTGGAACAGGTTGCCCAGGGAAGTTGTGGAGGCCCCATCCCTGGAAGTGTTCAAGGCCAGGCTGGATGGGCCTTTGAGCAACCTGATGTAGCAGAAGGTGTCCCTGCCTATGGCCAGGGGCTTGGAACTAGATGATCTTCAAGGTCCCTTCCAACCCAAACCATTCTATGATTCTATGAAAGAGCAACTCAAACTTAGTATCTCTTCTTTGTTCAGGCCTCCCCTAGTGAAAGAGAAGTTTGTAAAAGATAAAAAAGGGAATTAATTGGGAGATTATGAGAGAAGAAAATGGCATGTCCAACAGCCTTGTCCATTAATTGCTGGGCAAATCCCTACCTCCTTTTCTACCACATTTATTTCTCAAAAATATGCATTTCAATGACTTTTTAGTTTAGGCAAAGGAACTTCACAAGGTTTCTGATTTTTCATAATGAACAGATGTGAAAGAAAGATGGGTCAAAGACACTATTTCTGCCTCTGTTTGTTCTGAATGGTCTTTTATTTATAAAATTTATTTTCCGGTGCAAAAAATTATTCAATTATGAAAGCAAAAAGCCCACAGGTTTCAACAAACCAAGCAACTGGCAGATTGTATGATCTGGGACATGAAATTTTCTGACGAAGCATCAATTTTCATTATAAGATCTAGAAATTTGTCAATTCCTACAAGGCATAATTTCTTCACCATCCAATGAAAAGACATTTGTTTAATTTCTTTTTCTTCCCTTTGCTATTTCATAGGCCCAGATTATTGCATTGAAGCTCTTACAATCTATCAGCTACAGGCAGCAAATCCTTACAAAAGTTAACCCTACAGAAAGTCTGATAGGAAAGGATGGCTTTTTCAACTCAAAGAAAAGAAACAAAGAACAGAGACTGAAAAGAACTGAAAGTGTGGCAAGTCACCAAAGTAAGGCCATTTTTAGGACCTATTGATCAGGAAACTCTAGACAATTCTGCAGCTTTGCAGAATGGCCTTGTTAAAGAGCAAATGGAAGAACAGTCAGTAAACCACATCTTGAATGAAGGATAGCCAACGTGGTCTCAGGAAGGGAAGGGCATGCCTCGCTTACTTGCTGGAATTGTTTAAGCTTGTGGCTGCCAATACAAACACGGGGAATGCTGTGGATACTGTTGCACTTGGATTTTCAGAAAACACTTGCCAGAATTCCTAACTGAGATTACTGTCTAATGTGCAAAGCCATAGCCTAATTCAAGAAGGGCAAAGGGGCCCTCACAGAAGTAAAAGGCTGCCCCTTGGGCAGGAAACAAGGCAAGCCCCTGTAAGTCGCAGGGAGGCTTCTGGTGTTAAGAGCTGGCCTTACTAATAAGCTTATAAATGCTCTGTGAGATGGAATTGATATGTACTGATGTTTGGAGAAAATGAGTTATGATACATCCAGAGGCATAAATAGAACATTGTCTTATTAAACATGAAGGCTAATTAATAATCAAACTGTAATTCTGCTAATTTTGTAAAAGTAGAAGTAAATTTCAAGCTTAAAGACTCTCAAGGCAAGGGGTACAGCTGTAAGATCACTCACCAAACCCCCTACCAAGCTTATCAGAAACATAGGTATGAAACACAGCAACATAGTTTGAAGCCTGAGCCTCTGAGAAAAAACAAAAGTTAGAGCAACTGTGAAGTTGTAAATAACTAAATTGTCAATTTAGCTACAGAACTGAACAGAAAAATCCAAACTTGGTTTGATCTGAAATGAAAGTTGAAAAAAAAAATTTATGGTGAAAAAAATACTGGGGACTAGGAAAAAAAACCTGATTCAATCCTTCCAAAATGTTGTATTTCCAAATACTAGTAAAAAAGGCAAGGCAACAAAGGTATGAAATAAGAAATAGGCAAAAATTTTATTTTACCTACTGTGCAATTGAAGTACTCACTCAGAATTAAGAAAACACATATCCTCTGCCATTTTCCTAGTCCCCAGGAGTTTGACTTTAACTATATGAGTTTTTTATACCATTGGATGATTTTGTTCTTCTATTGAAACTGTTCTCCCTGAAAAAAAGTATTTACATATTCATTTAGTTGGAGCAGGGGAAAAAAAGTACTTACTAGCCAGCAAGGAAACAGCCTAGTCCCTGGTTTAATTATAATTTTATACAAACTAAATTCAGTGAGTTTAATGCTGACACCTCCAGATTGGACTAGATGTCTTCCTTCCAACCAGAAAAATATGCGGGTTCTGTACAAACGTCCTCAACAGAGACAATACTCTGTGGTCTGGTGAACATCAACCTTGGAAGCCCCCAGCATTTTAAGTATCATAACCACTACTGGATTACGACAGCTGTCCACTTCAATTCCAGGCAAACTTGGTGAACACCTTCACAGTAAATCACTTCACAAATGTCATCTGTCTGGTTATCATAAAAGTCTGCTCTTATTCTCTCAGAGCATAGAATATGAAATGCAATGTGTGAAGTATTAGTATTTTTACAGAGACTGGTCTATAGGTATGCATTTTAAAGATTAATCATAGAAGTCTGAGCTTGTGCTTAATTTCTGCAAAATCACCTAAAACTTTTGCTTTATCAATCCACAAAATGAAAAAAAGGCCAGTCATGGTAATTGCCAGGGACACTTGTAATGATAAATGAAATAACTTTTATTCTGTAATACTTTTGGAGATCCTTAATTGGATTGTCTTGTACTCTTTTTTGTAGGTTAAAACATGTCTGTGACGCGTTAATGAAATTAAATACTTTTGCTTCATTTTAGTGCTTTCTTAAAAAAGACAACTTGTAAGACCTGATCCTCTATAAATAGGTAGAGGTAACACAGGGGAAGACACAGCACCCACTGGTTTTGGAGGATTACGCCACGGAACAGTATGACTTCCTTACAAGGTGGGAACACCTCCACTTCATCTGTCACTGCTAGTAAGAGAAGAAAGTATCCACACGTCACCAAATCTGCAGCCTGATAATAACAGACTGCAAAATATCAGACACAGGAAGGAGCTCTTTGGCGGCTGATTCAGAGTTTTGAGAGTGCTGTTCAGTAGCAACTCAGATCTTCCCATCGACACAACAGGACTGAAATAAACAGGAATTTGTATTGGTGATTCATTTGCACCTTGAAGATTTCCTTGAAACCCTCATGTCTCCTGGTCACACTTAGCCCTTCTATTTCAATGAACCTACAAAAAAATAAGGCTATTGCCACAAGAGTTTGTAGCTTGCTTCTCAATTCCTTTTGCACAAATTCAGTACCACCTTCACCATGTCAAAAACACAAAACTAGGATGGGGGTAAATCAGCAGTAGGTATTTAGGAATCAAAAGCAAACATCATGCTTGCATGTTTATACTACTCCTTTTTTTCACATGCAATCAACTACATGGGAATGAAACCTCATGTTAAAATAACTTTCTGCAACACCAGTTGGTTGGGTGTTTTTTGAGGTTGGGACTTCTGCCTCAAACTACAGTGAAGGGATTAACTGAATGAATGAAGGACGAGTTGATTTTCTGTGCCCTATAGAAAATGGCAGTAACAATGGTATGGTATTTTGCAGAAGAACAGGGAAATGCGCAGTTACACATACATCACAAAGTGATACAGTGTTTACTATTTGTTCCCTGAAAGTTTGTCATAAATCATGGATGAATGTAATTGCAGCACTGTAACTACAGTACTGTACTTTAGAAAGGCATGGTACTGTCATAATTTAGAGATTACTTAAGCAGTAAAAACCATGGCAAGCTATATAATTCTAGAGCATCAGGTCAGCAAAGGCAAAAATGGCAAAAGATGATTTTAAGAAAGGTTTTTAAAAACCTCAGTGGAATAGCTGTGAATCCGTATTTTACTAAACACAAACCACTAAAGCCTGGGGAGAGAAGGAGTTCCTCAGGATGGCCCTGGTTTTGGCACAGTGCTTGCCATTTGAATGAGACACATGGAATATGTGTTTTACTATACCAAAAACTATGTTGGGAAATATTTTTTTTCCAAAAACAGGAGAAAAAAAAGATACCACATTTATGGTCTATATCTCAATGGCTGGGATAATGGAATCAGATAGGTGATCATTGTTTGAATCAATCTTGACAGCACACAGCAAATAGTAAGATACAGGCAAATGACAAGTTAGGAGCAAATCACCAGGTGACCCCTCCATTCAAGAGAATTTAGTATAGCATACTGCATGGTTCTTCTCATTGCTACACAGACATAGACAGAGATAGCCTAACCTGTAAGTTGTGTCATATATACATTACAGCTATGGGTATGATAATTTAAAGCACAATTGTAATTTCATGAAACATCTTGTGAGAATGCTACACTATCTCATGTAAGATTTAAGCTAATGTTCAAAATTAGCAAGCACTATGGCTCTTTCATTGTTTTTTTAGCCCTGTTAAATTGTCACACAGTACGATGGCAGGTATCCTCAAAGAAAACGGTTATTGTTTAATTGTTTGCAATTAACCAAGCACAATTAAAAAATTTTCTGACCGTCACTAAGCTGTAGCCAGTTTCTCATATTTAGTGCAGTATCTTTACAGGACTTTCAATTTTTAGTCCTGCATTTCTTGCCACCCACGAGAGCTCAGAACAACTGCATGCAAACCAACACTGATATGGCTCCAGCACTGTCTCAGCCATGCCTGTGCACAGTGCCACGGGTAGGGCCTTACCGAAGGAAGCCATCAGCATGCTCAGTGCTATCTCTATGTACTCAACCCCTCCTTCCCACCAGAAGCACCAATATTACAGCCACATCCCTCTTGAGAGGATGGGCAGAATGCATCCGTAAAAAGTAGTTTGATCTCAACCAGTCCAGCTTCTCTCCTTACAGTATTAGGATACCGACCTTTACCTGTTGGTATAAACTCTTATTGAAGGCAAATCTTTATCTTCTTACGTTGTTTTAGACACAGCAACAAGGACCTGAAAGGTAGGTTTGAATGTTAATAGCAAGAAAATGAAACTTTGAAACCTTGTAAAACTGTGTTTCCAACGCACCCTGCATTTCATCACTCCATTTCTCCATTCCTGGATGCTGAGAACCAAGGCTTGCTGAGCTACTGCCTCCTGGACGGACTCCTGCAGGGCTCCAGGGTCCTCTGAGCCTTGTGACAGGGACAGCAAAGCAGTTCCTTGGCAGACAAGGTGCATACGCTCCCACCTCCCATTTCACACTAAGAACCCTTAATCTGTTTTGACAGCATCACTCGCAGCTTTGTTCTGTGTGATGATTTTCTTTTCAGTCCCTTTTTCACATGAATCACAATACAGATGACAAAGGATGTACAGTGATAATTACAGTCAAATTGCCAGGTAGTTTTGTGTGCCTGTGTGTGAGTGAATAAAGCAGGGCTAATAAAAAAATCTGCTTGCTAAAATCTTGGGATTTTTGTTCTTTCTTTTAGATGTATTTATCATTAAAAAGGTTCCTCTGTGCCGTCTAATGTAGATGTAGATGGAGGAGGAAAGCAAACATTCTTAAATTTATTGGAGTAAAGCAACCCTAAGAGTGTGTCTGCTTAAAAAGCTATTGTCACTATGAGTAAGATTACTAATTATAGTAATGTGCCTTGGATTTAAATGGGAATACAGCACTGGAATCAGTAATATTTCCAAAAGCACATACTTATATTTAGAGATGCTCCAAGCAGCTCCATTTCAAGAACCACTGGATTACAAAACCTAACTCTTTGTTATTTTTTGGCATTTAGACGTACTAAATGCAAGTCTCCTGAGAAGATGTGGTGCAACACTTGCTCACAGATTTTGTTGCTGGAAGTTTTTAAAAACATGTAATGAATTAACAGTTCCACTGCAGAGCATTTGATATGTATCTTGTAGTTTGACAGACTATGAAAAAGACAAAAATTGGGAAAAAAAATCATAAATTTTCTACAAAGTTCTCTCTAAAATGAGTAACTTCAGTTGGAAGCACAGATCAAAAGACTAATTTGTAACAAGACACAAAACAGCTAGAAATCCTCACAGGTACAGATGTTTAGACGTGCTTCTTAAAAGCCAGATGCAGAGAGCCAGCATCCAGCAACAGAACCGCTCCGAGAGTCCAATAGTCCCAAAATTACGCTTTCACCTCAGCACATCCACCAATCTGGCTATGCCCCATCTCTGTTTTCAATTTTATGCAGCAAATGTACCCAGGTCTTGTTGTGCAGAAAGCAGAGAGCATGCTATATCCTGAAATACCTTCCGAATACAGTCATCATGTCTTTACAAAGGTAACCATTCAAGTCCCTAGACAACTAAAGCACCCTGAATTACTTTCTCTGCCCACACCTGACTTCTGTTTAAGAAGAAGAAGTAGGTTTGACGAAAAAACTCTGCTGAGCATTAATCCCCTGTTGACAGAACTGTCACGCTGAGTCAAGTACTTTTGACACTGATAACGATTTAGGCTCTGTAAAATACCAATGTTGATAGTTACAATTTTTAGCTGTCAGATTATACTCCTCTGCTAGCAACCTGTTTTCTACTAAAAACACTAACTGGTTCTCTGAATTATAAAGGGAAAAAAAGTGAAACAGGAAGATACCATGGACAAAGCTGCAATTACAGAAGGTTCTGGTGACAACAGCAAGCTCTGGAGCCTTGCTCTTCTGGTTAATTATGATGTCATCATGTCCTCAATGCACAATGTTTATAGGACTTTACTTCAGGGCCTATCATTTATTCTATATATTAACATCTAGAGCTATAACCATGATATAACCTAGTCATTGGGAAAGACCACAAACCCTGCTATGGTATGTCTCGATGCCAGTGCTCCTGCTTTACTGCATCTGAGACAGAACCATGGAAAACACATGGCTTTTAAAAATTATCGCTGAGGAAGTCAGAAAAGGGCTGCTAACTGGAGGTGCATTGAAGTAACTGATAGCTCTTTACTTCTGGTGCTGTGCATTTAAAAAAGGGTCTGCAAAGGATGCTAATTAATTAACCTGTACCACCTCCACAGCAGGCAAGTCAGTCCTACTGGAGATACGCCTCAGTTTAAATATCAAAACGTATTGACTGAAGTTGAGATGTCAGGTTTCGGTTCCAAGCTATTTTTCCCATGTGGAAAACCAGAAACAGATGTGGAGTATCTGTTTCTGATTTCTGCTGCAGTGTATAGATCAGGAGGAACTCCACTGAGTAAAGCCAGATTACATCTAAGCGAATTGCCTTGTAAATATTGCGGAGGATGTGGAATTAGAGCCCTGAAACTTGTTTCAGACCACAAGATCTCCCTCTCTCTCTAATGTCTCAATAACAAACCTCTCATATCTTTATTTCCAAAACGGAAGACGGTATTCCCAGTCAGAACTAACACTGCCCAGAAGCAAACAAATATTTTTTAAGCTTAAAAAACAAAGGGTTTTGCTCCCAAGCCTCCCATGACTGTATACCAATTATCTGGTATATTGCTAAAGAAAATGGCATTTAAGAAGAAAAGTATAGTATTGGAAAGTCAAGTTCTTCCATTTGTAGGAGTATTTGCTATTCCCCTGGAGATTCTTTCACTTCAGATCCAAGATACTGAAAATGCCATATTGTGACTTAGTCTACATTAAAAACTAGTGACACTTCTAAATAAAATAATACTAAAACTCCTGCAGCACTAGAAAATACATAGGAAAAACTCTCAACAGCAACAGAAATGTTCATGTATAGGCTTAAATGAATACCATTTTTAATGGTCTAGGTATACACTTAAGATAAATACATGTATCCACGCAGCACCATTGCTGTGCCGGGATCTTTCTGTGCAGAGACGGAGCATATGTTTCTCCAACCTTTTGAAATTTACACTTGGAAGTTTTTATAACTATTGTATCAGGAGTTAAGAGCTGGAAAGGTTTCACCAGCGGAGCCGTCCGAGGGGCGGCAGGTCCGGGTGACGGTGTGAGGAGGACAGGCACGGCAGTGGCAGGGGGAGGCGGGTGGCGAGGGCTATCCACCCGGGAACGCGGGAAACGCTTCCCACGCAGAGTACAGGCTGCTGCAGCGGGAAGGGCACCAGAAACCCATTCCCTTCAGGTGTCTCCCGTTTCCCACTCGGGCCACAAATTGAAAGGAAAGGCGTTTGAAAAATTTGCCTTAGACAATCCACCTTTTTTTGATCAACACGGCAGACTACCTTTGATGGCTTTTCACTGGCAGCATACCTGAGGACACATTCAGGCCGTTGTGCCGCCGGAATCCACCGCCCCAAACGCCCTCTCTGAGGCGGTTGTTCCCGCAACACCCGAGGCCGGCGCGGCCTCCCCTTCGCCGCGGCCTACCTCCCCCCCGCCCTGGGCCTAACACCGCCCCGGCCGAGGCCGCTCGCAGCGGCGGGCCGCGGGCCCCCTCTGGTGTCCGGCCCTGGCAGCGCCGGGTGTCCGCCGGCGCCGGAGGAGGAGGCGGCGGCGGCCCCGAAGTCTCCCGGCGGCCTCAAGGGCAGAGGTGGAAGCGCGCGGTGTGGGCGAGGAGAGAGCGGGCGTGGGGCTGCGGGGGAGGCGGGAGATGGTAAACAAAGACTACCAGAAGGTACCAGTGGGTTAAAAGATAAGCGTGCGCAATTTTCTTTTCAAATAAAGGGTAAAACTGTCGCAAATGAGAGTGCCACTGCAGTATTAAAAAAACTCACCGGTGGACCAATGTGCGCTGCCTTCGTTCTGCCTGAGAGAGTTGGGGCTGTTCAGCCTGGAGAAGGGCAGGCTCCAGGGAGACCTTATAAGTGGCCTTCCAGTACCTAAAAGGGGGCCTACAGGAGAGCTGGAGAGGGACTTTTTACAAGGGCATGTAGTGATAAGACAAGGGGGAATGGCTTCAAACTGGAAGAGGGCAGGTTTAGATTAGATATTAGGAAGAAATTTTTCACTCTGAGGGTGGTGAGGCACTGGAACACGTTGCCCAGGGAAGTTGTGGATGCCCCATGCCTGGAGGTGTTCAAGGCCAGGTTGGATGGGGCTTTGAGCAACCTGGTCTAGTGGGAGGTGTCCCTGCCCATGGCAGGAGGGTTGGAACTTGATGATCTTCAAGGTCCCTTCCAACCCAAACCATTCTATGATTCTACCATTAGAGCTGTACCACAAACCATACAGCTGCACTGACTTTGTACATACAGCGAGAAAGTTGGCCAGCAACACATCACTCCCGCTCAAGCAGCGGGGACTCCGAAAGGAGTTGAAGTGGCCAGGCTCGTGTTACACCAACTCAGAGACAAAGACAAGTTTTGGTCTCTGTCTCTTAACTCACAGGTAAGCGCACCAGCCACAAAAAAAAAAGAAATTAAAGTAGTAAAAATATTCAAGCAATCACATGCTGTAGATCTTCTGCTTCTTCCATACCAGCAAGGTATATACAAGGTATAACATTTCATATTATCAGATCAAACCCAATTCGGGCTAGTAATAATTGAAACGCTTCCACTTCAGTGACTGTCAGAGCGGCACTGTTTTTCAGTCTGTCATTTGTTCAGAAAAACATCTGGGGCAACTGCCAGTGTTAAAATTCAGGTAGTATTTTGTTGTTGCTGACTTAATTGCTCCCTTGTTGTGTTGGGCTTTGAGCAACCTGGTCTAGTGGAAGGTGTCCCTGTCCACGGCAGGGCGTTGAAATCTTTAAGGTCCCTTCCAATTCTAACCATTCTATGATTCTATGACTCTAATCTTGATAAAGGGACCAGACAAGCAGAATGATTATGGGAAATGAATTCTCATTCATAACACTGTCCACTTCAGCAAGGCGGAGATAGTGGGCAGGCAACATCCTACACTAAACAAGCGTGGAATGAGAATAAACAGACAGTATCAGCCCACAGCTTTTAATCCAGTCTTTTGAACAGGTCTTAAAGCAAATTTTTAAAAGGATTTATGACCTTAACCAAAATAAACTAACAGGTCACTTTAGGAAGGCTATATCTGGACAGTGAAAATACTGGCACCTTTGAAAAAGACACCCAAATTCTTTCATTCGCATCAATTGTCTTAAATAAATAGTGTTCTGAGGCTTCATATAAAATATCATAATTTTAATGGTTTTCAACAGAAGGAAATGGAAAACATTGGTGAAATTAACCTGACAGATGATGTAGTAGAGCTGCAATTTTAAAAGTAATATCCTTCCACAAGATCCAAGAAAAACTAAATAGTCTTGTGTTTTTCTGTAGGCTCCTTATTTTATTTTCTGTTGCTTTGACTGGCAAGCCCAAATATTTTAGTATGAATTTTATTACTGAGGAAAAAAACATGATTATTTCATGAAGATTACGTTGGAGATGCATCTCATACTTCTAATAGCATATTATTAACTTTAGAAAAAATGTTTAGCCAGCTGTTCTTCTTACTAAAAACTCAGTAGAACAACATGATAATTATAGCTATGTTTTTTTCCAGTGTTTTTTGAAATTAACATTCACAGAAATTATCATTTCTGCAAAATATTTTACCTTTGCTAAAGCTACAAGTTCTGATAAAGATTCCCGTGAAAAAATTGAGAATGGACATCAGTCAGAAAGATATTCTACTTCTACAATATTTGTGTGACTATTTTATCATTTTTCCCCATTGGTGGTTACAGTGACGTGAAATGTGATTGGACCCCATCAATTAAACACTGAGGAGAAAAGGAAAATATGGAAATATGTAATTCTGTTTTACTTGGGTTTTGAAAATATCTTCTTCATGAATTTACCGTGTGAATTCACCGAGTGTATTTACACTCCAGGACTTACATTTCAGTCTACCAGAAGGACTGAATTGCAATTTTAGTCAAAACCTCTCAATGACCCATTTTAAGATATTAATCAGATCTGCTAAACAGTGGCACAGACTTGCCTGGAGGTTTCCATCAAAGATAGCAAATCTTTTAACAAGCCTGTAACGCAGGACACTCGCCAAAGTAAATACTATTTAAGATACTTCCAATTTGTGTAAATGTAATGATCGTTAGAGCAGTTTCAGGGATAGTTATTCAAGAGCAAAGAGTGAACATTAAGAGGACCCTGCTCGCTCCCTGATAGCATTACCTCGAGTTACTTAAACACCAGAGTGTGGTTGCATCAATAACTTGATTGTTATGGATGGGGAAAAAAATGTTTGTTTTTCTTTCCTATATAGTTATAGCATAGAAAGGAGCTGCAGTCCTTTACCCTGGCTAAAACTAGCAATACAAGTGTTTGCTATGGTAGAAAACGTGTTATGGGGTTTTATTGTAGATAATAGCTGTCCACTTCTAACAGGACTGAAATAAATTTGTTATACTCCATCTAAAAAGCCTTTCAGTGGTATTTAATATTCTAGTTAAGGCTGACCATACAGAATTTAACTCATCTGTTAACTAGAAAAGTTAAATGTAACTAGTAGAATTGTCCCAAGAATAATCAATAAAGATTTATGCTGCAAAATAAAAGGGGTAGATGTTGTCTGGCTGGGAAACACAACTGAGAGAAGGTAAGAGGAACATGAAATACCTGAACCACAGGTCCCATGTGACAAAAGAGCAACATTACAGAATGTTTTTCTTGGCCTTCACTAAACATGCTTTTTCCAAAAGACGTTCCTTTTTCCTTAATTAAAAGAAAAAGAAAATAAAATACCATTATTCCCTGGATAAAAAATAAACCAATTTTCATAACCAATACACTGCAGACTATTTGTTTTCAGGTTTGAATTATCTACTTCATGCATGTAGACTCTTAACAGGTATTGTAAAGCTCCTTAGCACAGGAGACTCTGGCATCAAATAACAACTTCAGTAACCTTAGAGGCTTTTTGGTCCGAGATTCTGATCGAGGCTGAAGTTGTTTAGTGAAGAGTGCAATTTTGTGGCCTCCGCACAAAGAGAACATAGGTTTTACATCCCACACACAGGGTTTCATGCAAAAATAGGTATGGTTGTTTCAGACTGCAAAAGGTACAAATGCTTCAAGTCTGAGCATTAGAGAACAGAATGAAATACTTGTGTTCACACTGAGCTTATCCTTTCAACAGGAAAAGAAGAAATAATCAGTTTACAGGAGGGTCTCTCTGCACCTGCAGTTCAGTTGCTGCGGTCCATCATCTCCATTACCTTTGGAAGCAGACTATTTAGAAAATGTCGAGCCACACTTACGAAGAACTCTGAATGCTTCCTGTGCTGTCTCCTTGCCTCAGTCTCAACCAGGGCTGGAATCTAATAACTCGGAACTAGTGATTTCCTGGCAGAATATTATATTTCTGCTGACAATCATTCTTTCTGGGAATTGAGGTAGCGCTGTGGAGAATGCTGAATCCTGAACTGTGCAGGCTGGATTAGATTTACTCTAATCCAATGTTTAAAAACAATATTTACCTTGCCTTAGTGGAATTTTAGCCATTTCCTTTATTACTTTGATAATACTTCAGAGATAGTTCTAAACCTGGACAGGAAGAAAGAAAAAAATGTTCCAGGGAAAATTATAGAAGTCTATATAAACATGACTTTTTCCAGCATTCTGATATACGCATGTGTACGTTTATATATAATTTACATATGTATATAATATAAAATCTATTAGGAAGAAATAGTTTACTGCAAATATTTAAATAAAACATGTTGAAGCCAGGGATTGCATGCTATTTGGCAAATTCTCTTCTCATTATCAAATGAATACTGGTGCTTTTCTAATGTACTGTTAACATGAAGGCAACCACAGGGTTAATCTTCCAGGTTTCTAAATCTTCAAATCTCTTTCACAAGAGACAACACAAAATGCATTCAAATTGTTAATTTCTTACAATAGATCTGTGTAGATCTAGCAAGCAACAAAACTTACTTTAACCAGTCCTGAAATTATTTGACTTCTGTCAACCCAGATGCAACTTGGAAATTTATAAATACCACTGTAAGGATCAAAATTCGTTGTCACCATGTCTGGCTAGCACAGGCAATTATTAAAATGAAGGAGAAAACTATTTGTGCCAGGACTTGGACCCCTTAATAATTCAGAGTTCTATGTTTAGAACAGAACAAGGAGTTACAACACACAATATTTTGAGGCTTTATTTCCACTCACTTTATTCCATTCAGGATTTCAAATAGAAATCCTAAGCTGCCACAGGTTTTGTTTTTGTGTGCGCAGTTCTTCCACAAACAGGGCAGAAATTACTTTCAGACAGGAGTCATTATTTAAATAACACATGATTCCACCCAGTTACAAATACACTGGCTGAGCATGAAAATTAAATTAAGGGGGAAAAGGCTTGGCACATTTCACCAGTTTAAAGGATTATGAAATGCAGAAAAATTTCTAGAGGATCTGCAAACCCAAAACACCACAAAGGTCTCTTATCCATAGCTATTTATGCTGTGATGTTAATGACAAGTTTTGCAAGCAAACCATTTGGTAAGAGTTTCATCCTGAAGAAATGAAAATAACAACAGTAAAACTTAGTATTTATATAAAATCATATATGTTTGAAGATACAGATAAAAATTAAGTCTTTTTTTTTTTCTCAAAAAAATCCTTCTAATTGATACCAAGGGGAAATGAGAGGCCACTCAAAGGACGCGGGGTGATTCAAGTTCCCACCTTTCCCAGGGGTAACAAAGAGTTCACAGTCATTCCTTGAAATCCAGAGGATCATAGAATCAGTCTTAGGTCTCTGTCCAACCTGGGATTCATTTGTTCTTGGCTCCTTGTCCTGAGGATGATCACTTCTCTTCTGCAGAAACAGGGAAAATTAGATCCACCTTCATCCCTGTAATGCTTGCTGGCCTGAATCCCCACCTTGTCCCTTTGATCTCACAAGTCAAGCCTCTGCGAGGCAGTTCCCAGCCTGTCCGTGTATTTCCGTGTGCGGTATTCTTCATAGCACGTGTTTTTAGCAATCTCCTTGAATAAAGCTGGGGGCATAATTAGGTCCTCCATGGGCCCTGATATGCAGGAGATATACATACCAGGACAGAAGAGTAATCCTGAAATTAAAATATTCACCATCTCTGTGATTTTGTAAAATGTGCGCTGTCCCTAAATTTTCCATTTGGCCACAATCTTCACAACGGATTAAATAGCAGCGGGTCCATTAAAAGCATATTTATATCTTCTACATAAAGAAGGGAAGACCTTCAGAAGACCTCTGAAGTGAAAGTAGAAAGACTTAACTCATCAAAATTCTTTCCAGTTACTTAGGAAGTTTATTTCTTATACAGACTTTAGCTTTACCAATACTAGAGAGCTCCAGAAGATACAGCAATTAAGGAATACCATCAAGGAACTAAAGCCATATTTCTCAGCTCTTGCTGATTTGTAATAAATCTTAACTGTAGTAAAGCTCAGGGGAAATTATATTTAATTTCCTTTTGTTCATTATCTTATTTTTAAGATTTCGTGGAAAGTTATGAGAGACTTGGTCTGCCTTTTGGAGACCCAGTCTATCATAAATCCTGAAACAGACACATTGGTCTATTTAACATACTCTGCTGCTAAGTCTTTTCTTGTGCTTCTGCATTTCCTGATACCATCTGGGACCACAGGTGGAGTGTTGAAATAAAGCAAGAAAGAGTTCTCTACTGATGAGATGGCCAGACAGATGCGGTTAAAGAGATGTGCCAGCTGCCCGTTTCCTAGCTCTGAGGTTCCATTGTTAGATTACCCAACACTGGAGGTTCCATCCAGTTTGTTTCATTCATTTTAATACTTACATTTCACGCTGATTATTTTGCCCCACCTCAATATATTGTGACCTGGGGATTTTTTTTAAGAGACAAAAATCTTTACAGTACTCTGAGTAATATTCTATGAAGAAAGAAAAAAACCCAAACAACAAAAACCAAAAGAATTTGAGAAACAATTTCTAAATTGTTTCACAGTACCTCACCAACATTCCTTTTTCTTTAACTTTTTGGACATTAAGCACTGTCTTTATTTTAAATTAACTCCATTAACTAAGCAGCTAACAGTAATTGTAGCCATGTTGTGATCTTCTGTGGTAATTGCCCATAAGAGAGTAGAACAACAGGGTGATGGAATAGGTGAACTAGCCTTCTTTGACCAAAAGATTTATCCAAACATTAAAACTAGCCCCAGTCCCAAGTAATTTCCTGAAAGACAAAGGAACTTATGGCACTTCTGGCAATTATTAAGATATCCTTAGGGATATTTGAAGCACTTCTTTCATTGTTCAGACTTTAATTTATGCACACGACAGTGGGTGACTAGAAGGAATGTATGTATAGACACTATCATGCCGAAATAATCTTGATTTCACCTTATCTTAGAAAAACCTGCCCAATTTCACCACGCAGTAGATGAAGTTCCTTGACTTTACCCTCCTTTCAGTTCCCATTGCTTCTGCCTTTTCCTAATTCATAAGGAAAATGAATTGCCTGAGAGATTGCAATGTCATTAGCTCCTGGAAATATTCTTTTCTGTTATGACTGCTGATGAAGAATTTACCCCAGGAAAGACTTTTAACATCTGATAATTTTTTTAACTAAACTGAATTGGCAGTCAAAGCAGCAAAAGTCCAACCTTATAGCTGACAATAATTAAGAATCTTGCTCAAAATTAAGAAAGTTGGAGACAAAATAGTATGGATTCAAGGCCAACAACCCACAATCACAGTGCAAAAGCTGAATTCATCATGGCCACAGGGAGGCCTGTTCATGAGACAGGGAGGGGACAATGCCCTGCCATACATGTTTTCGAGCTATAGGTACCTTTCCATGTTCTGGCAGTTTTGCTTAATTGTGAAAGAGCTGCTTCTGCCATGCCATATCTCGTTTACGCCAGGATATATATTCAGAAGAATTCATTGACTGACACAGGAGGTTCATTAGCTCATTTCAGAGTGGTTTACTTCTGGGCTTTCTGGAAAGCCTAGAAATATGGAAATGAACTCTGCAAAGCTGTCACAAAGTCCCATCTATGGATGTTTACTTGGTCACCTATGTTGTTATGATGATGGAGATTAAAAGCTTCTGATATTTTAGGATACTTTATTCACCTGTAAAAAAAAATCAGATCTCTAAGCACAACTGCTTCATAACAATATCACCAGCTACAGAAAATCTTATCAAATGCTTTTTCTTGTCAAAGGCATCTTGCTCCACAAGTTAATTCATCTTCTGAAAGGGCACATAAAAGCAGGGCCTAAACTGGAGTCTATCACAGCAATTTCAAACAGGACCAAATGCATTAACAATTGTGCATCCACAGAATATAGCCATCCAGACCTGCATGAGGGGACCAGGGAAGGCACAGGAGCATGCCAGAATAAAAACTCTAAATTAATATATACCAGGATGTTTACTCTCAAAGTTCAGGATAAGAAAACGGACGGGTTAGGAGAAACTTCAGTTTTACTCACAGATAGTAATAAAGCCATATTTTAATATGTAAAATACAGGTGTACTTTTTTTTTCTGTGTCACAGGTTTTTCTCTCCTAGTTCCTGTACAAATATGTCTTCCAAATTATCTGGAAGGCTGAGGAACAGCTGACAATGTGAGTTTTCTTCTGTGCATATATAAAATATTTAAGAAAAATTGATTTGGACTCTTTTCTTTCTTCATGCATGGCAAAGTAGATAATCAGCCTTCAGGTATAATTTGGATCACAGAAAAATTCCAGCTGAGTTAGTTCGAAAGTCATCCTTTGAAAACTATGTGTAGTATGTGTCTGGTATGATTCTATACACAATTATTACTTTCCTTGTATTTGTTAGTATGTCCTAACTATCAACCACAACTCCTGTTTTGCTTGGCAAGCCTCCCAACAGTCAACAGATGTTTTCTCCCTCCTATCTCTTCAGCGAGCAAATGACTTCCAAATGATATCCATCTCTCCTTGAACATAGTGTGACTTCTTTGTCCTGGGGTTCTCTTCTGAGCCCTAGTGTTTAGAAACTTGGTAAACAGAAAGGGCCCCTCTTCAGAGACCATCCACACTCTAACTTTGTGTTTACAAAATTATACTATGGACCACCAAGGCTAATAGACAGTGTAAGCAAGCAGGCTTACCTCTAAAGTGTTGGAATATAAGTGTCTTAGATATGAAAATCTGTAATTCAAAATGGGTTTGCATTGCATGCTTCTTTGCCCAATAAAACTGATTCAGTTTACCTGCTTGAAAGCTTTAAATTTTGTTAGTGATTTGGTGCTTGCCACATAATGTGTGATGACTGCCAACACAAACTGCTAGGATTCAAAGAACATGCATATGTCATCTGATGTGACTTCCTTTTGTACTTCCATAACTGGAGGCGACATAAGAGATGGAAGGAAAATCAAGACTTCATAGAATCATAGAATGGTTTGGGTTGGAAAGGACCTTGAAGATCATCGAGTTCCAACCCCCCTGCCATAGACAGGGACACCTCCCACTAGACCAGGTTGCCCAAGGCCACGTCCAGCCTGGCCTTGAACACCTCCAGGGATGGGGCCTCAACAACTTCTCTGGGCAACCTGTTCCAGTGCCTTACCACCCTCACAGTGAAAAACTTCTTCCTAATGTTTAATCTAAACCTGCCTTCTTCCAGTTTGAAGCCATTCCTCCTCGTCCTGTCACTACATGCCCTAGTAAAAAGTCCTTCCCCAGCTCTCCTACAGGCTCCTTTTAGGCCTGGAAGTCCCAGTGTTCACTAAAAAGCTTTGTAGACGTTAGACCTTGGTGAGAAATGCTCCTTCAAGGATTTTTCATTGCCTGACATTCTCTACAGTGGTTCCAATGCTACCATTTCAGCTGAGCTGGTGGGCTCTTTCTGTTTCAGAATAGTTGCTGTTTGGTGAATAATCTGGCAAAAATAGTATTATGAGAGAAGAAAAGAGATAATCACCCATAAACACGAACAATGCCATCAAGCACAAAATACAAAACTAATCTCTAACTGGTACACTCTGTAACACTACAATTGAGCAATTATATTAGGCTTTATTTTTAAAACCGTTTACTGACATTGGCAAATCCTAGCCACAGTCTTGTGAGTGATTGACATGTTGTGAAACTAGAAAAAGGTGCAGAAAAATTAAAAAATTACTTACCCAGACCACAGAGACAGACAGTGTTTCAAGCTTAAAATAAGAAGAAGCAGAAATTCCTGGATCTCAACTGCATAATCAACCACAGATTCTCTTTGCACACATACAACCAGAATACACAGGCAAATGTAAACCTTACAAAATGTGTGTTATTATTAATGTATCCAATGCATTGGGCATCCATATGTTTCAGTTTTTCACAGGGTGATTTTTGGTGTTGGTAATAATTCAGTCCACTGTCCATGCAGATGAAATCCTGTATCTGCAGGAGCACGTATACGAATATATGTCAACTGTCAGAGAATTATCTGCTCTTTGATAATTTTTGGCCTGCAGAAACGTAGTCATTTCTGAAAACAGGTAAAATTCTGACACATAGGTATTTTCAAGGAGAATCAGATATCAAAGTAAGCTTGCTACAGGAAATACTGGATAATCAGCAAGTGGAGAGCTGAGAAGCTATTAAATAAATAATGCAGATTTCATCCTCTTGATAACTGACTGTATCAGGTCAATATAGGTTTGCTGTAGGCTCAGGCAAAGCAGAAGGTTTTCTAAGGCAGCAAACTCTGAGGTGTTAGCAACAACCTTTGTCTGGTTGCTTCCTTTGCCCACACCTGAGGTCTGGAAAACCAGTCTGGCTGCTTCTGAACCAGTGTGGGTTTGGCATAAGATCATTCTGTGGTGTGGAGAGGTCCTCCAAACAGCAGCTGTCAGACCATCCTTACCATGGCAGTGAAAGCAGCCATCCCTACTCTCCAAGGTCCTCTCCTATACCTGGCGTCCTGGTTGTCTGTCCCCTTTCCCTGTGGTAGGACCCTCCCCTGAGACAGCGAAATTCATGTTTTTCTACATTGCTGAGAAGCATTGGGCCAGCTCTGGTTCAGTATCACATTTTTTAATGACCAGTAAGTGGTTAGTTAAAAAATCATTACTCTTACAAAAGGCCTATGTTTTTAATCCTAAAGATGTACTGGCACCAATGCAAGGAAAACCACCAGGTGCCAAGGCTCAGTAGCTTCACTGCCTGCCTCCACCTTTCCCTAAATTGGCTGCAATCTTAAGCTCTGGCTTTACTGCTATTCAGGGATCTCCAACACATCTTTGAGACCTACGTCAAAATTAAAACAAACAATTCATGAGCATGGACCACCTACAGAGAGTTAAACCATTTGAAATTCCGTACTTCTCCTATGATGCAGTGTTAAAATCGTTACTGTTAGTACAGTTTAGCTTCTTCCAGATTACAAATTCGCAATTTTACTTCGCATGTAAAGCCTGGAATCAGGGAAGCCATTTTTCACTATAAGCAATATTTCTTCCATTTGATATACACTAGGAACCATCACTGAGCAAGCTTTTTCCCCATCATTACTTTTTTTCTCATAACAGAGCTGTTGGATTTGAAACAAAAATGTGGTTCTCTAACCACAAAAATTGAACAAGGAGCACAAAGCAACAGAATCCTTAAAAGGCTCCTATATTTGGTTTTGATTTTAAATATAATATTAGTAAAGAACTTTTAAAATTAGATATAGCAGAAATCTACAAGCAGAACACCTAATGTAAATTGAATGGAGCCTGAAATCAGAAGTCTTCATATGCCGGCTTCATATGCAGCTACTTTAAAAGTATCATTTTGAACATCAGAAATACAAGGATGAGGAAAAAAGTTGTGATATGTCCCTGTTCCAGCCCATCTCCTCTCTGCAGAAAGTGCTAGCATAACTCTTTGAAGCTTTGGTGTATTCTGAAGAATTTATTACCTTCATATCCATTAAATGAGCTGTAAATTTTACTACCGTTTTGAGCTGATGCCTTTAATAAAATAATGGATTTCAATAAAATGAAATTACTATCCTTCTAAGTATATATTATACATTTTATTAAAATTGAGCCAGAATTAAAATATAAAAAACCCTGCACAGTAGTTTTTAAATATGAGTTTAAAGCTCATGTGGTGCTTCCTCGACTGTTTGTTTTGGACATGAAGTGCCACATTTTTCTCAATCATGAATTCACATTTAAATTGTCCTTGTGCTTGATTATCTACCGGCATACATATTTCATTATATTATACTTTAGAATAAAATATATTACTGAGAATGACAAAGCATTTTCTACAAATGTGTGTTTGTTGAATGCTTTTTGGCAAACCAAATGAAAATCCCAGGAGTTTTAATAGCTCTTTTTTATTCCATGACATTCAAAGATTATTTTCTAATAATCTGGCACATTTCAAAAAAGTGCATAGTCACACAGGTCCATATTTCTGAGTTCACTGACTTCAATAGAGCTACACAAAAGAAAAATTTGGCCTATTTTTGCTAATAAAATGCTAGCAGAGAAAAGGGGGGGTTGTATGAGGACAAAAAATCATGATTCAAACTGTACCCCACAGTCTGAGTTTGTTTTCTGTATTTGTGGTGGTTTCCTGGACTACTGGGCCAACAGGTAAAGTATGAAATAGTGAAAGACATGTGGGACAATCATGACTATATCTCAACATCCCCATCCACTCAGAAAATGCATCTCAGTCGTATGAGAGATCCATGAAGATATCCATGTGCAGAATTTGCTACATATAACAATCACAAATGGTCCTGGCAGGCAGTCTTGATAATTGTGACAAAAAATTAAAATATAATATTGGTGGTGTGCCAGATACATGCCCCATTTAGTTTTTTCTTAGACAGAGGTTTTCTCAGTTGCAAGATTTCACTGCCCAGATAACTGCTTTATTTCTTCCAATTTCTGCCACTCATAGGCTATCTAAAATGCAGAGCAATGGCACTCTGCCATGTGTCTCAGGATATCGCTTCCCCATCTGTCTAAATCAAGTACCTGTCCAGCCTGAAATGAAGCTTTTCTCTGTTGCACATCTAGATTTAATTCTGAAGGAAATCCAGGGGTGTAAATGATGGGATGTACACTTGCATGTGACCCCAACACAGAATCAAATGCTGCTTAGGCACGCATTCATTACCAGCTTAATGTGTGGCAGGACGTCCTGGATCTCTTTCATAGTGCCTTTCTAGCTGCTGTCTCTTACGGATGCCTCTTACAGAGGTCAGCCAGAGCCTGTCAGCTCCTGTGCTGGAGATCATTTGTCACGTTCCTCTAAAAGCTCGTCACCAATACAAATTCAATTACTACTCATGGTGCCATTAACAGTTCTGTTTCTTATCAAAAACAAGCATTGAGCTTTCTCTCTAATAGGCAGTCTTGGCCATTGAATCAAATTCACCATGAGTAAATCAGTTCTGAATCATCTTCTACCATGTTCTCACTGCAGACAAATGCTATTCTATGTCCGACTAAGATGCCTCAATTGGACTTTGCCTTTGCTGACCTGAGTAGGTTTTTTGCAGTGTTTAATATCTGCTATCAGAAATCGATTTGTCTATGTTTTTTCTGGATCAAGAATAGTTCTGCTTGCAAAGTATTAAGAAGTTCCATAATTTAATTATGCATTCTCTGGAAAAACATTTTTCTTGTTCACAAACGTACTGACAATTTCATTGTGTGCCCCACAGTTCTCAAATTGTGAGATATATAGTAAAAAGTAATTCTGCAGGTAAGAATATAGTACAATCAAACAGCAGCACTCCTGCACTGTCCTCGCTTTTTTTGAATCAGAAATTTATTATGTTTTTGTCAATGACATTTGAACTTCACTTTCCTGTCCAGTCTGTTCTTGAATCTTCTATTGCTCACACATAGGCTTTGAAATCTCACAAAAGGCATCAGTTTGTTTCTGATGCCGTGCCTGATCTTTTTCATAATAATTTCTCATTTAATGTCACCATCACCAATTTTGCTGGAGGAAAAATTAAGCAAAGTTAGAAAACATTTAAGCAAACAGTCCAATGCACACTTTAACTAGCCACTCCACCCTGGGTAAGGAAACAACAGTGGCAAATTATACCCATATAGCTCAGCAATACCAAGAACACCAAAGGATGTCAATGACAGAGTCAGACTCATGCACAACTTCCTGTGCCTACCTCCGTGCTCGGTCCATGTCCACGAGCACTTCCAGGATAGAACTTCAGTGTCTCCAGAAACTGCAGATTTGAAAATACCAAATGATACTCTCTATAACAAAATCACGTGGGTAAAGTTTAGGACCAAACAGCTCAGCGTATGAGTCTTAGTGCAACATGAAATTGGCCTCTATGTCATACACAATAAGAGCATGATAATAAACTTACCATAAAGACACTTTTTTTAAAGCATCTTTGGCCCCTTCCACACACATATACATCTATACAGCTGTTCAGATTATTATCTACTCTCTTTACCTTTTGACACTTTACAGTTCTACAACACATTTGAATTTTTGGCAAGCATCTCACTGAATCTGTAAATCATAAACAACCTTGAAGAAAATGTAAGGCTTAATTATACTATTAGGGCTAGCAAATAGAAAGCATCCAAATATGCTTTCTTCAATATTTAGACTGGTGCCTGAACTCATGGAATAAAAATTGTAAGAAATTTTCCAGATCGACCGAAACACCCTACTACTTGCTTAGAGTCTCACAACACAAACACTTCAGCTTGAACATCTGCCAGAATGTGTGTTCATGTGTGTGGTGCACACGTGTGTGTGTGTATATCTCTCTCTTTCTCTCTCTTTTCCTATTTTCATAGAGTCTGCTTTCTGGCTTTGCTTTTTTTCAGCAGTTTTTGCCAATCCAAAATATGTAGACACTAAGTTAAATCACTCATTTTGTTTATGTGGCAACAAGTTCAGACTTCTTGCCGAAAAAATGTTCTTGGCTTTGGACAAAGCAGGCTTTCAGATGCTTCCATCTGTTTTAAATACACCACAAATCGTAGTATGGAAACCATTGCCCTCAACTGGTAGCCAATTTGCTGAATAAACCTATATATAAAAAAAAAAAAAAGAATGATTCAACTGCAGACTGTTTTCATATTTTTGTATCATTTAATTTCAAAGGAATTCAGTCCTTGTATGGAAGAACTTTAAATACTTGTGAATCTGTCTTACTGGGTACAGGGTGAAGTAAGTAAATTAACAAAAAATGGTTCTTTCAAATCCATGAATTGTTATTATCAGTGTAGTAAAAAGGTTTAGGCCTTTTATATTCTTATTTTAGGCCCTTTATATTCTTATATAGAACCTTTCATAATGGGATCCGAACAGCAGTTTTACTTCTTTTTAGATTCTACTACTGTTTGAAAGGAGGCATTTGAGAGAGTTTGTGAGTTAACAGTATACAGAGCCTTGGAAAAGGCAAGATATTTTCTGCCCTGTCTTTGGTCTGTTGTGGGAATCTGGGCACATCTTTTTACTCTTCCTCTTCTCTCACTTCCTTTTTAACTTCCACTGCTAGTTTTGGAAAGGGAAAAGGGTTTCTTTAATAACACGTATGGACACCACCAGCAATAAGGACTCCCAAACAGCGAGATCTGTATCCTGATGGAGGGAGAGCTCATGAGAAGTGATGCATAGCAACGGGGAGGGTATCCATTTCCTTTCCATTCTGCCTGCTTAAGTATTTGTCTTGGGGACCTGCAGTAGCAGAAACAGAAGCTCAGTGCTGCCTACCAGGTACACACCATCAGGCACAGCTGCAATGGAGACTTCTTGAGGGGGCAAGGAGGAACGCAAAAGAAACAACAGCCCTGATAGACTTTTTTCCTTACAGTCTAATGCAGACCTTCTCTGGTATAGAGCTGAGTCTGAATATGCTGAGGTCTGATATTACCTCTCCGCCCCCTTCATCTTCTCTATACAAGAATAGCATGGTTTGTTGCAGCCCCTGGTCTCCACACTGATTTGCTCCCTGTTTTCTTAATACAATTCAGCCACTTTAATTTACCCCTTATACTTCCCAAGCACACTCCTCACTCCTCCCACCCACTCAAGACTCTTCCATAGTCTATGACCATTCTGGAAAACTGACAGTAACTGCCAGGGAAGCCAGCAAGATATACTATACTTTGCCAAAGAGCAGGGCATCTTCAACTTTTATGTCTATATGAATATATAAATATATTGCTTCTCCCATTTTATTAGGCCTAAACAAAACAAGGCAAACAAATGCTCTTCACTATCTGGACCTCAGAATTGTTTTCAAACACAGCTCCTTTGGATTCCAGAAAATTAGAATCATAGAATATGTCAAGTTGGAAGGGACCCATAAAGATCATCAAGTCCAACTCCCTGCTCCTTGCAGGGAGGTACATCTTTCAAGATAGTGAGTAAACTGTGTTAGAAGGAATAATAATGTATATACTTGTGTATGATTTTACATGAAAACTAATTACAGAATTTACTCAAAAGATCGTAGCAGATACTGGAGTAAAACCTTGAGCAATCTATTCAAATATATCTTGCAGCCCACAGCACAGGTGTCCTCATTATGCTTCTAAAATTAAGCATAGCATGGGAATGTACACTAATTTCTCCTACATTATGCAAAACTGAGTCTTTCTGATATACGTTTCTGCCTTGTGTTCCCTTCCAGGCATGATCTGTTTTCAGACATACAGCAAACCGAAAGTATACAGAGCCCGGGAGCAAGGGACTCCGTGACTGTCATGGTAAATTGCCTGTGATCAAATCTGGCCCGTGGCTGAGTTCCAAACTTATTGCAGAAGAGCCTGGCTTGGGATGGCAGGAGGCACCTCATACTGCAGCATGACATGAAGTTTGACCCTATCAATAGAGGCACAGTCTCACTGCAATGTTGAAAAAATCAAGCTGTAAGCAAAGGCTGATGTGTAACAGAGCTGTTAATAAGTACAAAACATTCGTTTCCGTACACAGTATTTCAAAATACACCAGGAGAAACTTACTGGAACAAGGAACTTCACTGTAGGCTGGTAGTCAGTATCTCAGCTCTGTCAGACTTTATGCCATTCTGCATTCCTTTACACATAGCCAAAATTCAGAATATCAGGGTTGCCTGACTTCAGAAAAAAAAAAATCCTATTCCTTCATTTGAAAACAATTCTTACATGTCCTAACTCACATAAAGATTCCATCTTATTCTATCTACATGCTTTTTATGGTTGCAGATGTTGTGGAGTATAACCTACAGATAATGCAGAAGTAATATCTAAAGATATACAAAATCAAATCAAAACTATGATGTGCTAATGCTAACAATTGACCAGTGATGCCAGTTTTCTATAGTAATGTTTCTACTTCATCGGGTCTCCTAGTGCTGCCTGAACAAAAAGGATGAGAAGCAAGAGGCAGCTCTGCTCTGCACCTCAGCTAGCGGTGCTCCTCCCCTCAGCAGATTCTAAGGCAGGACAATGGTGCTGCATGCGCAAAACTAGTGGCAATCTGTGGGTGCTGTGAGGAGCACGAGATATGTAAGGGTTGCATACCCTAAAGATATAAAGGAGAAAAATCTCATTTCCTCTACCATGTGGGTGCCAAGATACCCCTGAAAGAACAGACCCAAGAAAGGTTAGAGTAAGAATTCAATCCCATCCAAAAGCTCTCATCACATCTTTATCTCTTTGGCTAAAATAATTATTAGCATTCCAATACTTGTTAATCCTTTCTGCTATCAATATTGTTACAAATTTAACTGATGAGATCTTTCATTGCTAATCTGCCAGTGCTACTATTGTTTTCTCCCTGGGTTGGGACTTGGCCCTTTTTTGTTTTCCAACAAATTATGTATTTTTTATCTGTTCCTACCAAATATTTATTGTAATTTCTTCTGAGGACAATACCTCATACTTTAATAGCAACAAAAACATGAAGAAAACCATGTTTACCCTTTAACTTCTCTAAATTTGCATAGCAGGGGTTAGGGACAACTGGAAAGTATTATCATATAACAATGAATCGATTTATTCACTCACTTATTTTTGGACCCTGAACGCCACATATATAAACTTTATACAGTTTTAAGCATAGCTTAGGAATGGTACAAAATGACCTTACAACAGTAACTTCTCAGCATAGTAGAATCTCACATGCCATAAAAAAGAGACCTTCAAATGACTTCTAACTATGTTGCAATTTTCACATCATCACCTCTGACTACTCCTCAGCAAGTATCACTGCTTAAATCTCCAATTAGATATATCAAAGAAGGCATCTTTCTGCTATATTCCTAACTTCTTATTAGCTTGGTGAAATCCTCGGAATCTGTAGCTTTACTGAGTCATTGCTGCAGTTTGGCAGAGTCAGATGCAACTAGTACTCTGATCTGGGAGCAGGCTGAGGCTCTGGTGCTTACAGTTATGTCCTTATAAGGCATCTTGGTTCACTTCAAATCGTTGCTTTTTCTATAAAGCTTTCGTATTGCAGTGGATTATTTATGCTCAGCAAACTGAGAGCTCTCGTTGCTGATAGTATTACAATGTTGTTAGGTAAGAAATAACAGCTGAGATCCTGACTTCGATATACCTCCACAGGCAGCGTGAGAAATGAAGAAGCTCTCTGTCCTTCCCCGTTAGCAGATAGCTGGAATACTATTGACACCATAAGCTGAGCACAATGTACAAGGAAACCCTAGTGCCTGCGCTTTCAGCAGGTTATCAGCTTGTGCTCATTCCTGCAGCACTCCTCTACAGACCTGTTTGACACCACATATCCTTCACCCAAACCTGCCAAACATCAGAGGGCAACAGTTTTTCTCTTCTGAAGTTCTGAACTGTAATTTAAATGAGGGAGGGAAAGCACTTGCACGAAAAAGCCCAGATTAAGAGAGGGGCTGTCCACCCCTCGTTAGCACTGGCTGGAGGAGAGCATGCTCTCGTGTTAGGTGACACTTGGCACTAGCACAGCCGTGCGTTCTTTCACCTCCTTGTCCAACCAAAACTGCCACTTGCTGTTAGATCCCAAGTTTAATAAACGTGCTTATTTTTCTCCCATGCTGTACTGCTTGCTCCTCGGGTGCTGCAGTTTATCTCAGTACCAATGACCTCAATATCAAGGGCAGAGGCTTATGGGACAGACATCCCTTTTTGCCGTGCATACGGTATATGCACAGTGAGTTCTCTCTGTTCAGGGTCTCAAACTACTGCAACACAAATGAATAAACGATATCAGCATATTGGAAAGTGCTGGCATCATCCAGCCATATGCTACTAACTCAACATGCCAAACGAGTACCTAAAGGGACTTTCTGAGCTACGCCAGCAGTATCTGCTATCGAGACACAAGGGTGAGCAGTGCACCATGATTATTTAATATAAATCCTATCCTTTGTTCTGATCTGCCTACATCATCCGGTTGACATACGGCCAGTTCAGCAAGAGAAGTGCATTTATGTCTGTGATTCAGTTTTCATGCAGACAGAGTATCAATATAATTGATGTATAATGTATAGTAAATAATGTATAGTAAATAATGTAGTGAGAGGAGGAAAGTTTCATTCTTATTGGTAATTTTGTAATCAGATAAAAAAATTAAAAATGCAAAACTCTAATTATTTTTAACAAGCAATTATTCAGAACTAACTGGGAAAAGGCCATAATCTCGGATTTTAAATCATGAAAAGTGCAATCAGTTCTTTTTTTAAGTAGTTCTAAGTAAACCATTCTGGCTGGCCTTTCGCTGCACTAATGTGCTGTTCCCGTGAATTCAGTTTGCTTTGTGTGCTTTGTTCTCTTTTCCTACAGCAACCCCTACTGTTAAAAATAAAACTGGAATTTTGAATTACAATCCACAAGGTTATTTTTCAGTAATCACTAACAACTCAAACTTTCAAAGTGATCCTAATCCTGTTATACAATGTGTTTTGTTTCCCCAACAACTTTTTTAGGGAGCAATCTCCTATCTAAACTGGCCTCTGGGCACAAAAGACATGAATTATAGATTTACAGGACAACTCTCTGAACCCAACTGGGGGAATCTGATTGAAATATCTGAATTGACATGCCACCCTGTGCTAGGTCAGTGACAAAACTCAGATGTGGACTAAGATTTTTCAAATCTAGCACCCAACCTCGCTTTTGACTTAAAATAAAAATACTGAAATAAGAAGCAGATATTCAAAATAAGCCTAATTTAAGGGAAAAAAAAAAAAGCCATCTTATAAAATTGTATCTGGTTTTACTTTAAGCTTTCAGTTTCAGGGGAGTATGATCCCAGGCATTGGATTCAGTTCTATCCTTAATTTTACCTAAACTGTGAGGTAGAAGCTTAGATTTATAATTTAGTGTTCACGCTTTGAAGAAAAGTGATATGGCACAGAAAATGGAGGTCTACAGAAAGTCCAAGTACTGCATTGAGTTTGGTAGGCTAAAAAGTGAAGTGAATATTTAAAATGGAATAACAAAAAACCATGCAATTTGTGGCTTATTAGGAGATTGTTTTGACAGAAGGCTGGTTCACAGCTTCTGTTCCCAGATTTATAGAAACTGACAGCAGAGCTACCACTATTTCTTGTTTTGAAAAAATGTATTCTATGTTTTTCTGTGACTAAGGTCACTGTGTGTCATCATGTTCCCTAGAGCATGCTGCGAGCGAAGTTCAGCCCCAAGTAGCCTGTTAGCAGACTGTTTTTCTGAAGTAATATTCTATGTCTGTCTTTTATACCTACAAGGATTTAAGACAATTTTATAGATAGAAACACTCTATGACTATGTTATACTTTGTCTGAATTTGAATTACTCATATATTCAAAAGATAAGCTGTTTAAATGAAACACATCCTTTGACTTGAGCTATCTGCAAAAAGATAAAATTGTTTTATTTTCAAAAGTTCTCACAACTAACTTTTGCTAACCTTTAAAGATAAAAAAAGTATTTTAAAATCTCACAAATTCTTAGGAAAAGAGAAGCATTTTCCATTGCCCTCCTCAGTGTTCCCTGATCCAGTCCTTTGGATTTGTACCTACACTGCATTGCCCTGACATGTCATTTCATACATGCATGAAGGTGAGAATTTCCTATGGACACAGCAAGAAAGTTTGAATAATGGGATCAATTAATAGATGGTAGCCCAGTAACACCACTAACTGCTTGGGTCAGCCAACAGCTCTCAGCACTTTCTGTTGACTTGCCCTGAAGTCTGCACTGCCACAGATTCATTGATCTCAGTATCCAAGCAATCTCTGTGTACCCATTCAGTCATCAGAGAGAAGGATACGCGTTACATACACTGGAACAGGTTGCCCAGAGAAGTTGTGGATGCCCCATCCCTGGAAGTGTTCAAGGTCAGGCTGGACACGGCTTTGAGCAACCTGATCTAGTGAAAGATATCCCTGCCCATGGCAGGGGTGTTGGAACTGGATGATCTTTAAAAGTCCCTTCCAACCCAAACCATTCTATGATTTGTTGACTTACAATGTCAGTCCTCAGCAGTCCCATCTAATAATAAAGTACTCACTACTGGAAGCTTGGCTTTTGTCATCTTCATGTAGCAAAATACTCATGGCTCAAACTGAAAAAAAAAAACTTCCAGGATCACTACAGAGAAAGGCAAGAAATACATGTCACAGAAACTCAGCACAGACTGTACAGAGGCTGCTGTTCACTATCAGTTGAAGTAATTTCTTTGTTCAAATTGCCATCCCAAATCAGACTCCAAAAAAATACAGAGGAGACATAGAAGCTGAACTGCAGGCCATATCCTAACCATTTATGTTGCTTGCCCTTGTATAGTAGAACTCCAAAAAATATATCGTTATGAAAGAAATTGCCACAGGCCTGGTTAATAATCCATATGTCCTTTGAAGCCCAATCAAACCATCGTTTCTAAGCAGGACAATTGGTGCATATTGAGAGGACCCTTCATCTCTATGGAGCAGATTGAAGATGCATAGGCTTATTCTACAGTGAATGCAGTCATAAGATTTTATCAACAGAAAATGTGCAATATTCACCATTGTTTTACTGCAGCGTGGTAACGGATAATCATGTCACGAGGCTGAGTCTGGTGCAGATAGCAACCTGCTACGAGTTTATAGTTTATGGAGTTACTTCTTTGACTTAACTGGTAAACGTGGAGCTAGAACCTTGATTGAAAGAAAGCCTGCTGCAGTCCATGTGAAAATTTCCACTGACTTCAATACACTTTAGTTCAAGCCTTTTCAGCTGAGCGTCTCCAGTAGAGTTCAACTGATGAAAGCAGCATTTGTATGCGGATGTGATTTGCTATGTAAACATATGATGGAATATGCTTTCTATGGATTCTTTGGCTGGCAACAAAGAATCTGGTAAACATTCACCCCCTTCAGACTGCAGTTTCAGCAACTGGAAGTTTTGTTTTTTCTGAGAACTGTGTGAACAGAAGCTAAATTTCATAATAGCTCTCTAAACACTGCTGTCTGGTTTCTGTTAACATTTCCATTACCACGGCTTCTCAGAGGGATTCACAACAATGCTGACTTCTCCAGGAGGCAGTAGGGAAAGAGATTGCTTCCCAGTGAAGTGTTTTTTACTACACAGCTCGTGTCACGGTGGAGATTGATTTTTACGAAGAGGAGATTTTTACCTAGGGAGAGCAGAATCACCTAGGGACCCAAGGCTGGCCAATAATAAGCATGCAATAAACTTGCAAGCAGAGTGAAAGCTGAATGCCTATCTATTGTTGGCAAGAAATGGTCTAGAGTGGGTGGTGTATGGTTTATCAGAAAGGAGTGTTATGAAAACTGTCTGTGGACTTGTGTACTGGAATTTGAACGCATGCACACAGATAAATTTTTGTACCTTGTATGATTGTACATTGATAGTCATAAGTAAACTGTCTAGTGTGACCAAGAATGTTGATTTTTTTCATTTTATATATATAATTTTTTTTTAATGCTTCTAATTAGAAAAAAAAACCCTTAATTATTTTCAGCCAGTCACTTCAGCAAAGCTATTACAGCTAGCATATTCTGTAAAAGAATTTCTCTTTCATTTTGGCCAACATCATCTGGTAAAGCTTATTTGTGCTCACTGAAGACATAACACAAGGGACTGGGGTAGCATTAAGCTTTATCTCAAGGACAACTTGGAACTGACCTATATCTTCTTTCATGCAGGTGGCTATAATAGAGGGGCATTTCTAACAATAATAATCCCACTGATTTTGTGGATGCACTGCCTTTGTACAAGTGTACTTGGAGAAAAGTTACCCTGTTCATAAACCAGGCTGCAAGATGCAACCTGGAAAAGGTCAAAGAATATCTCTTTCGTACCCATCTGGATAAAGCCAACATAACAGAGAAAGCTGCCTACAGGGAATGAGTCTGTCCCTGGCTGATGGATGCAGAGAAAAGCTTCTGATAATTCTGACCATTGCTTTCAGCTTAAATTACATTCTAACTATGAAAGAATAGCTATAGGTACAAGTTATATTATTTCACAATACCTCTTCTCCTTCACTGGCACTGACAAGTTCTTCAGCTGAGGTAAAATTCTCCTTTCAGGGACAACAGCAGATTGCAGTTCCAATATCTTGCCTTCCCAGCATGCACAGAATTGATCTCAACATCAGACAGAAGCACTAAGAAGGATCTCTGAAGGAATTAAAAAGCAGAATCTTGGAAGTAAATGTACATGAACCACAGATTGTAAGTAATGTTGTCCCAAAGGAAAAAAGGATCTCCGAGAACTCCCATGGATATTTCTGCTCCACAGACTTAGCACTGCCAAATGATCTGCATTGCAGTAAGATGCGAAGTGCATATGCACGTGCTGTATAAAAGATAAGAATTATGTGACAGTGTTGTAAGTAGAATCCTGTGGTGCTCTCAAAACTGTCTGCTCTGCCTTACTGTACTTCTATAAACATTGTTAAACATTTTAGTTGTTAAATATTTTAGTGAGGCAGCTATTTCTGCAGAAAAGGAGAGGATCTATTGATCTATTGTTTGTAATGCACTTTGAGATTTACCACAAGGAGAGACGGTAAATATATTTGTATTGCTTATACAGATATAGAGATTAAAATACATGTTTGCACACACACATACATATGCACACACGTATATTAAAAAATACACATATAAAGACTATGATAAATTATCTAGATTACTTTTATAATGATTGGATAATTTTAATATGAGACTAACATACTATTTAAAAAATAAAGCTGCACTATAAATGCTATACAGTGCTAGATCATTTGTTTTCAGCAACAACTGGGATATGTTAGTCTCTTTCCAGAAATTCACAAATGGCCAGTCCCTGTCCTTAGGTGACCATGTGGCAAACTGACAAGTACACAAAGGTTAGGAAAAGGATATAAATATTTTTTCATATAGTCTGTCAGAGAGAAATATTTTCGCATATTTGAAACATTTCCTATAAAGTTGAGTATTTAATATTAGTCACAAATTCATAAATTATTCCTTATGCTTTCACTGCCAGGGACACTTGAAGGAGCTTTGAGAGCAGTTTCAGACTCTAGGAAGTGAAAATTTCTGCTGCCCAAAAGAGGCATAAAAATGCCAGTTTCACAAAATAAACTCTGTTAAAGTGATCAGACTGCAGACTGAAAAATCTAGTTCAGAAGTCAAAAATGTAATACCAAACCACGGCAGTACAGACTAGATATAACAACATTTTCAGCACCAGACAAAGAGGACAAATTGGCTCAGCGGCCGTCTTGAAGGAAATTCTTGACTGCTCTGTAGTATCTCTGAGCAAAAGGACAAATGCTGGAAAGTGACATGAGCTTCAGCTGCCTTCCAAAAGGTGTGTTTAGAACGCCTTACGCCCCACAAAATCCGCACGCAGAGTGCTGCCAGGGCTATTCTTAGTTTTGCCGCCTTTTGTGTCTTGCTGCTTTAGTGGTTCAAATCTCTTTGCTCTTTGTTTCTTCCAAACCTATGCTTAAGTTCTCTTCCAGTCCAGGATATTCCTAAAGTTCAGTTTTAAAATATTATGTTTTTAAAATGTCAGTATTTAAGAAATATAATGAAGTTATACACTTCCTGTCATTTCTTCTAGAATAAGCATAATTTCTCACATATTTCCTTTAAAATGTTCTTTGCCACAATAGAGACCTTGAGGACACGAGTCTCATCTATTAATGGAAATGTTTTCTTAACAGAAAACAAGGGTTCTGTGGTTTCATCCTGTATTGCAACCTTCCAGCCTAGGACCATCTAGGACAAAACAGAAGGAACAGAAAGCCTTGTTTACCTAAGGCAGTAATTGCTTGTAGCTGAAAAATGAAGGTGACATCTCTACTCCATTACAATGACATGGCTTGTTACAAATTTGACATAGAAAAATATAAACAAATCAATGGACAATTACTTTTCTTTGTAGAGACAAACAAAAAATATCAAAAATGTAGTGTCCTCGGCTGGCGTTACTTGTAGACTGGCTGGCAGCCTCTGTAGAGAGAACAAGGAATACCAAACTACATTCAGAGGTGCTATTTCCAAGTCACTTTAGAGACACGCTGGCCAGGCAATGTGGGGAATAGGCCTTTCACTTGTCTGTGACAACCCTATCAGATTTAGAAGATAAAGTAAAGGGACTAGTAGAGTTTCTGCTAAAAAAAGTTTATTGTTGTAGATGTATTGTTGTAGATGTATTGGCCCAATTTTTCTCTGACAATCACAGTGCATGGGCTCATTCCCAAAGCTCAAAATGAAGCTTTGCACCATTTAGGATTGCCCTGCAGTGCTAAACTAGAGGTTTCTGCTCTGTAAGGCAAGTGTAACAGCAGAAAATAAATAGACACTATCTTCTGCAGGCGTTGCAGGAAAGGATATACTGCTGTAAAGCTAAGGCATATTAATTCATCTAATTCTATACCATGTTTTTAATCCAGTTTCTGCCATTGCTAGTCCCAGTAGAACTGCACTGTAGACATCAAAGGCTCTGAATTTTGTCAGTCTTGAGGGTATAATAGAAGCTACGGTCTTGCAATTCATCTTTAATAGTTGTTTACATGGAAATCAAACAGCCATGGAATTTCTTGAAAACAGCCGAAGATCGTTCCTAGCTCCTGTCCAGCACTCTCTCTCTTAAAAACAACTTCTGTGGCCATACATCAACTATCATTGAGTGAGGTTCAGAGCTGTAATAAAGCTGTTTACTGTTTCACTCTGGACGCAGTTTTCTTATTCATGGGTCCCAGCCCATAACTGCTGAAATATATACTATCTCTTATTTCTGTGACTTGGAATTTATTAACAGTATGCAATAATAATTTACAAGGAACTCTTCACACTTTTATTCCTCTCTCAGGAATAGGCTGGGAACTTCTACACACAGCTGTCTGAACTTGAATCATTTTCAGATAAAAATATTATTTCTGCTCTAAAGTGTTCTAGGAGCCTCCGAGGCAGAGCTGTACATAGTTAGGATCTGCCCATTTTCACAAGTGGAGAAACCAGGCAAGATTCATAGTGGAAAATTTCAGCCCAGATCCGCATTTAGGTGAACCTGGACCATGCATATGCACACACAAAGTTTAAGTAGCTGCTGCTTGGGAGGTCATTAGATCCTGAGCACGATCACTTCAGGAAAATGCTGAACTTTCTCATTGGTTCTGCTGAATCTGTTTATTCTGGTGTTCCAGTTTGTTCCTTTTTCAAACATCCCTTCTTAGTCTGACTATGCTCTTCCAAAATTGTATATTGTTGATTTGTATTTTGGACATCAAGAGTTTTAGCTCCGTTATAAGACACACTATTCCAAGTACGCGTACTTTGATACTGGATACAACCCAGGATAAAATATTTAAAACCTGGGCAGTCACATCAAAGGATACTTAGTAAATTTAGTCCCTTAACCTTATGGCTTTCAGCACTTTTAATTATACTTTATGTGTTAGGATCTTTGTGCATTCAGTCTGTAAAGGGATGCTGTATTTAGTGCAAGAGCTAATCCGAGTCCTAGTGTAACAGAACTCACACTCTGCTATCAAAGCTCTCAGTAGCACCTGCTAAATTCAAGAGCTTGCTGTGTGCATTCATCCAGTTTTACTAAAGTCTCCAGGATGAAAGGCACTGCAGAAATGCAAAACCCTATCAATATTTATTTAACACCAAGCCAGAAAGACTGGCAGGACTTATACAAGGTTTGTACTTGACAACGATAACAATTTGTTCTGTTTTGTTTTGAACTGACATGTGACTGCAGAACCTTAGAAATTATCTTTAACTTGCTAATCTATGTGTAAAAAGACACAAATAGGTTAAATAAAAATTTCTGGTTTAGTTTTTCTCTAGCTCTTTAAAACAGAAATACCAGAAAATCTAAAATTTAAATTAAGACTTTTTATGTGCTCGTAGGAGAAAGTAGAGACATGCAACTGCAACAAGATCTAATGGTATTAAATTACAGTCATACTACATAGTAATATAGTTATAATTAGCTAATAATGGCCTATCAGACAAAAATATGTGTTCAATGTTTTTAACTGAAAGTTTATTTAGAATAGCCTATGGATTTATAATCGAGGTGAATAAACCTGAAGCCTCTATCACAGACAGATTGGCATTTTACTGGCACTGAAATGCAAGGCTTCTATGGCAATAAAAAAGACATAATTTTGGACCACAGCTTGTAAGCAGCTGGGTAACAGCAAGAGCCCCATATAGAAGATAGATGGAATGTTTGCTAGGGCAGAAAGCTAACTCCGGAAGCTCAGCTTCACGTACGTGTAAGTGTGATCTTGTCCCATATTCCCATTACACTTTTAAAATGGTTCATTGTGAAAAATTCTAAAGCTTAGGTGAGAAACATAAAGTGATACCAACTGATCGTTCACCAGTGAAATGCAACTGTGGTGGAAGAAAACGTGCCATTCCATGCCCCCAGTGATAAGCAATTTTAATGAAAATTGGTCAGGGTAACATTTAACATAGATACAGTGTTTCCAAATTAAAATTAAAGGTTTTTCTAGGATAATGGACAGATGCATATCAGGTAGACACTGTCAAAATAATTGACCTAATACACGCCAGGCAACCGGACATGATATTTGATTTGAAATGTCATATAGCTAAATGAAGTCATTTCAGTCTAACAGATAAACAATTCAGAGAATAAAGAGGCAGAAGCCAGACAGACCTTTTTTCTGAGAAAACTAACAGAAGATGACAAAGCTGTTATGAGTTACTCTGTTTACTTTCAGTAGTAGGAACTGACAAGACTCATGGCTACAAAGCAAAAAGGATGGATCTGCTTCATGAATTAGAAGGTTCCTTTGAAATATTTTCTGTTTTTCTAAGGAAAAGGTTGTCAAAACATAATGTTTTTAATTACTTTCAGAGATATTTTTTGTGTTTGCCTTAAGTGTCTACAGCTGTCCCTTGCTCAATCATTTTAGAAAACAGATGAACTCTCCTAAAAAACATTTTGCTCAGAAGCAACTTTTATATATCACATATTGTACATATTTTTATTCCTTGACAGATTCAGTCCTTTGAACTTTGGAATGAAAAGAGGATGATTGCTTCATAAAACAGGTTTTTGTTTCTGCCACTTACTTCCCCATTTGCACCATAATTCGTTGGATTTAGGAACATGAACGAAGTGGCTAAGCCACTATCCATCATATTTGAGAAGTCGTGGCAGCCTGTTGAGGTTGCTGCTGACTGGAAAACGCGAAACATAACCCCTATTGTCAAAAAGAGAAAAAAGGAAGACCCAGGGAACTACAAGCCAGTCAGTCTCACCTCTGTGCCTGGCAAGATCATGGAGCAGATCCCCCTGGAAACACTGCTGAGGCACATAGAAAAAGAGGAGGTGATTGGTAGCAGCCAACATGGCTTCACCAAGGGCAAGTCATGCCTGACAGATTTGGTGGCCTTCTATGAGGGAGTTACAGCAGTAGTGGACAAGGGAAGAGCAACTGATGTCATCTACCTGGACTTGTGCAAAGCATTTGACACTGTCTCACATGATATCCTGGTCTCTAAATTGAAGAGACATGGATTTAACAAATGGACCACTCGGTGGATAAAGAACTGGATGGATGGTCACACTGAAAGAGTTACGGTCAATGGCTCGATGTCCAAGTGGAGACCAGTGATGAGTGGCGTTCCTCAGGGGTCGCTACTGGGACCAGTGCTGTTCAACATCTTTGTGGGAGACATGGACAGTGGGATCAAGTGCACCCTCAGAAAGTCTGTCAATGACACCAAGCTGTTTGGCGAGGTACACACGCTGGAGGGGAGGGATGCCAGAGGGACCTGGACAGGCTGGAAACGTAGGCCCAAGCCAACCTCATGAAGTTCAACAAGGCCAAGTGCAAGGTCCTACATCTGGGTTGGGGCAATCCCAAGCACAAATACAGAATGGATCGAGAGCAGCCTGAGGAGAAGGACCTGGGTGTGCTGACTGATGAGAACTCAACATGAGCCAGCAATGCGCGATCGAAGCTGAGAAAGCCAACCGCATCCTGGGCTGTATCAGAGAAGT
>VUYV01000001.1:12815445-12841409 GCA_008711295.1 Anarhynchus alexandrinus | reverse complement strand
GTTGCCCAGAGAGGTTGTTGAGGCCTCATGCCTGGAAGTGTTCAAGGCCAGGCTGAATGTGGCCTCGGGCAACCTGGTCTAGTGAGAGGTGTCCCTGTCTATGGCGGGGGGGTTGGAACTCGATGATCTTCAAGGTCCCTTCCAACCTAAACCATTCTATGATTCTATGATTCTGTTATTTATCTTTTACATTTCTCTCTATGTAAAAGTCTTTTCATGTCATGGGTCATTTACTGTCTTTTCGCCTTTTCTTTTTCTGCATGAGTAAAAATCTATTCTCTGAAAATGTTTGGTCACTTTTCACTACCTGCTTCCTCACAGAACCCTACTTGTACCCTGTGAAAAGCTTACACTGCACTTGAAGCCACCTTACATTTGCATGCAGTTGTGCATTAGCAAGTTGAATGAGACTACTGATTTGTATAGTGTTGTGATGAGGAAGGACAAAGGAAGCCATACACTGAGCTACCATAAGATCTATTAAATCATGAATGTATTAGACAAGGTACAAGTCTATTTGATTTGCTCGAAGTTCCAAGACCCTTCATGTGGACTAAAGTTAAATTCTAATTAGTCCTAATCCATCACAGCTATGTTAATTGACATAAACAGATCATTACTGCACTTTTAGGGAAACCAAGTTACAAAGTCAACAATTAAAAAAGAATTGCCATAAGAAGCAATTAGGGAGGAAAGAAAACATACTGTGTTCAGCTCATGCCTGTGATTAAGACCAGTTTATTCTTACATAGCTGGTACCCGGGTACGTGCAAATGAATCTGCAGATGATAAATAGGAAATTATTAGCTTTTTCTCAGCCACAGATACTGAATTCAAGAGAGAAACAAAAAGTTTGTGAAGGTGTTCAAAAACATTTTTTTCAATAAATTTCAATTAAATTGCTGTAGGGGAAAACTGTATTTTTCTGTAAATTGCTAGAGTAATAGGCTTACACAGAGCAAAATATGTCATTCTTAGTGCATCCAAAATAGTTCTTACTCAAATATTTCTGATATTTTCCACTGTCTGAGATTTGTACACAGAAAAGGGCAAAAAGTTTTCGTAAGTTTAACTATCATCAGGAGGATCAGAATTTGGCAAGTATCACAGTGGGAAGAAAACACAACAGTAAGACACCTCACATATCTTTCTTTTGAACCTGAGCCCTTTCCTGTGATAAATAACATTTCTTTAAGTAACCAGATGTCCGGGAACGCTAACTGTGATATTGGTCAGGATACCTAGGTGGAGGAAGACCATCTGACATAATAAGAAAGAGATAGTTGACAAGAGAAAAATTCAAGCTAGAAAGCTCTTTGTTGGGCTGTGATGTACAAGGTAATCATTGATGATGTTTTAATAGGTATGTTCCTTCCAAGAAAGCAGCAAAACCCCATGAAACAATCAGGAGAAAATATTTTGCAGGAGTTGAAGAGTTAGAAGCGATAATTTTGTTTACAGGTCTTCTACAAAAACAAGCAGAATTAATGTAAATAATTCACCAGGAGTTTAAGTGAATAGAACAGATGTGGGAGAAGTCTATATTCTTATGGTCTCAGCATTCATTGGCTGTTTCTTGAAAAGGACTTCTATTAATGCTTACTGCTTTTATGCAAGGGATAATGTACTCTCCTACCTGCCCTAAGTGGACATAGTAAACGGTTTGTGACTGTTTTTCAAAATGTTAGTGCAAGTGACATTCAGCATCAGTTTCTTTCTAGCTCTGCAAATCAATTAAATATATACAGACTATACTTGGCTCTATACAGAAGCAGGGAAGTTTCATAACTAGAGATGCAATTCAAGTGATTTATCAATTGCAAATTTGCCTAAAACTGCCACATGGCAAGTCAGACATTGCTTCTAGAAATGAAACTCGTGTGTCTGATATTTAAAGGATAAAAATCACTAGCTTGAATTCTTACAGGAACTGTTTCCCCTCACAGTAATGGAGGCAAATAGTTATTGAAAAGTTCATTATCCAGACATATATGGACTTAGTTTCAGGAAAAGCTAACTTTTCAATGGGAGTAGTTTGGCACTACCACCTCCTTACTCTTCACACACAAATCTAAAGGCAAACAGCCTATTCAAAGACTGAACTTTAGCTGACTTTTTTTTCCTGTCATCATCCTCCAACCTCTTTGATGTTACCAGAGATTACATTGAGGTATGATTAGAAGGGATGCTGGAATTGTGCCCACCTCTCCTCCCAGGATTTTTAAGAGAGATGTGAGTAGAAATTTCAGACTTTGGCTAAAGATGAAAGACTCTAAAAATATGAAGTGTGGAAACGTGAAGGGCTCACCACGATCTCTGTATCAAGTAGAGCCCTCACAATTTTCTTCAATGCAATATCTCACAGGAGAATCTCCTCAAAGGAAACAGAATAGATAAAAAATACACATTTAGTATCAGGTGTCTAGATATATTTTGCAAAGAATCCTGATAGTGAATGTTTTTGCCCACTTCCTCAATTTTAGTTTAAAAAAAAAAAAAAAAAGGAAGAACATGTTATTCTAAGGGGGGAAATACCTTGAAAAGATATTTTGGGAAAACGTTCTCATAGAAAAACAGGCCCTTCCTGCTATAAGATTAGTAGGTTGCATATATTCATATAGGAAAAGCACTGCTTGCATTTTTCTCAGTGTCCACTGGCTCACATGGTGAAGGAAGTCTGTTTTGGGATGGCTTTTAACAGTCTTCAGCTGAATACCCTATGTGTTCCACTGAACTCAGTACACATTTACTTATACAAGCAGACTGACTTCCTCTTCCTACTCCATCAAAGACTACTTGCATTATCACTATAATGCAAACAAACAAAAATTAATTCCACTCACTTTCTTGAAGCTATTCAAAACTCAACTCTTCGCCAGCTCCTCTCTTCCATACTATTGTGAACAGGGAAACTTTACTAAAACTGGGGATGGGATTATGTTTGGCACACATCCTTTGAAATAACCATAGAGAAAGCAAAATCTCTTTATGGAAGGAACCAGATAACCAAAAGAAGTAAAGCCTCCAATTCAAACACAACTACAGTTAAAGAGATGGTAACTATACTGTGAAGGCTTAAGCATCTAGCAAAGCAAAGCAGACAGCCTTGAATGCAGAAACAGCACGGTAGCCCAGGAACAAGCACCTTTAGTAAGGTGCCAAGAAAAAAGATGGGAAGAGTATTTTGTGGCTCAGGATGATTGGAAAGGTTATAGAGCTTTGTGCAACTCTTACTCATTATGTCTTCTATTGTCTATTACTGTCTAAGTGAGGGAAACAAAAGTTCTTACTGTATTTCAACCTTCTTTCAGCAGTATTGACTGCACCATTAGTTTCTCCTCCTGACTGGAATAGCATCACACTGCTTTTCAGCCATTACTGGGATGCCATTCACATCAAAAAGAGGTAGCAACCAAAAGTTGCAATGCCATCTTCTTTTATCCTGAATCCTGCAACTGTGTACACAACAGTAAGGTGAAGAACACATTTAATCCAGCCTTTGCTTGCATGGAGCTTGTATTGTCATCCCTGTTTATAAATACTGTAAAATTTTGTGCTGATAAAGATTATATAAAAATAGTAATTTGTATATTAGAATCTTAGCTTTGCTTTTGCCATCAAACATCCTCTCACAAAACAGTCAATAAGGACAGCACTTGAAATACAGTACCCTGCAGTGTGATGGTATGCATTATTCCTGAGGAGTAAGTAACCCACACTGGATGCCCACTCTTCCAATACCATGCAGGAGTTGGAACAGAACCCTGTAAGCTACAGGTCCTACAACCCCATCAAAAGTCTTCATAGAAAGCTGCTGCTGCCTTAATCTTTTCCCAAACCTCATCTCTCACATTCTGCAGTCAACAGAAAAAAAAACCACATCTGAATGTCCTTTCTTTAGGAGATGCTTTGTGACCAAACATTGCAACCGGCAATAAAATTGCTGAACTAACCATTAGCTAACAAACTATTAAGTGCAGCAGTTAGGAAATTATTTTTTTTTACATAATGAAAGTGCTAAAAGTGAACTTTCCTCAGTCTAACAGAAAATTATGTTTTATCCAATTACTACATGATAAAACTAATTCTAACTAAGACTTGTTGAGCAAGCAGTGTTAATCCTCCATTTTGACCATCTGCCAATGTAAAACTTTGCTCAGATTAACATCTATTAATACTGTGGGGCCTGTGTTGGGAACAAAATCAAAAAACAGTATCTGAATGTGATCGTCTATTTTTTCTTTTACTTCGTTTTTTCCAGATCGCCAACAATGGTAGGACAACAGTAAAAAATACCTCTTATTCATGTTTCATGAATGCTATGGATAAGTACAGAACTGAACATATTGCTGCATATGGTGCAGCACCATCATGCAGCAAGTATTTGCATGATACACAGAGTTTTTCCTGTCTGATGTCTCAGCATAAGTCTCGGACACAATTCCATAAAGATCTTCTCAGATAAGAATTTCAAAGCAGTCCAGACAGAGTAGGGTTTGAGCAAAAGATTTAGAGTCAGCTTTCTGAATTTTATACGCAGCTCAACTGGTTATTTTCTGCCTGACTTTGGTCAAGATCACAGGTATGCATCACGTTAGTCACCAGAGCTTCAAAGGACCATGGAAACTAGAGAAGGAAACATTAATTAAAGAACAAATGTGCTCCTCTTATTACCAAGCCAGTGGTGTCCTAACTGTGGCTCACATGTAACGCTTTGCACACAAGAACCTCCACCGCTTCTCATACCCATAAGCAAGAAGAGAGGTGAAGCTGAGGACCCAGAGATACTTTGAGCAGAAGACTAGACTAGTTGACCTCCAGAAGTCTTTTCCAACTCACATGATATAAAAAATGTCATGTTCCAACTGAGTGGTACTTGTTTAGTATTGCTCCTTATAGTCCAGAAGTAATCATAATAATAATTGAAAAATCCAACACAACTACTTAAATCTTCACATTTAGTAAGATTTGGCTTATTACCAGTTTTCTTCCTTATTAAAATGAGTGATGTTTTCTAAATTTATTACTTTTCCAAGCAGTGGCATTTATTCTATATTCGTTGAGAAAAAAAAATACTACCAAATATCTAATATATATGTAGTACTTCTAAAAGTCACAAATGTGTCTAGGAGGAAGCTCTAGCAAGAAACACCCATAGATCACCAAAAGGAGACTGTCCCCTCCATCACACTGCATCTGAGCAGAGACTGAACATCACAATAGCTCTGGCTCCTGACAGCAAGCACTGACTTTGCAGCAGGATTTTTTCTTGGACAACGCTTCGCTAATAAGTCTCACAATGAGATTTTCTGAGAAAGAAAATTTCAATTGGAATCATGATATATTTTTGGGAGCTTCCTTAGAGGGGAGTAAGAAAAATATCTCTTCACACACACACACGAAATATGCCTTTGGCCTATTATGGCTCTGCCTCTTCTGCCAGAATGGTATCTGCACCACAACAAATCTTACAGCCCAATGCACTGAATCTAGTCAAGCATAAGCATAGATTACTGTTGTCCAAAATTTCTGGAGGAATCCTGCCTCATAATTATATTCTGAATTTTCATAGAAAAAATGTTAACATCTGTGTTCCTTCAAAGTGGCAACGTATTGTGTGACCAATACTGGGTATCCAAATAGGAATAAATTGCAATAAGTACATTTGTGATACTCTCTGTCTTGTCCTTTTCCGTATTCTCTTTCAAGCTACAACAGAAAGGGTGCTTTGAATCAGGAATTCAGCAATCACCAATCTCTCAGCTGGGTGACCAGACTAACCTCTGATAATTTTTTCAACAGCTTCTTCAGGAAAGGTAGCAAGTCCCCAGGCAGAAACCTCTAGCCTACTGATCAGGAAATTCTGTTGGATATGGGTGTGAATACCTTCCAGAAAAGTTAAGAATTAAATTCAGAATAAGCTCCAGCTACCACTCTCTATTCACAAAAGAAGGAATAAGCCTAACTCGCACTTTGAGGGAAAAAAGGACATCGGCGACTACCTCCAGGAGGCAATTTATTGCTGCAGATCTTGTGTAAGTGGATAGATCCTCTGTAAGTGGAAATAGTCTGAGGAATGGGATTTGAGATTGCCTCTCACCTCAGTTCAGCTGTCAGCCTAGATTCCTTCTTAGCAGTTGACCTTTACAAATCTTTCACTTCAAACGCACTATTGAGGGAGTGTAATAATAAAAACTGGGTTCTGAAGTCTAATCCAGGGGTAAAGTGCCTAAAAAACTAAGAGTTATGGTGTCAAACTTTACTGAATCTGGCCTTTAATTTCCTTTTTTTTCTCATTACCAAATAAAAACATCAAAGGGAAATTATCGAGATATTGCCAGCATAGAAATATAGCTGTATTAATTATTACTTAAGTCAGCTAGTGGGGACTCAGATATCCTTTCCTTCCTAAGGACAGTCTTGCTTTCTTTAACTAAAATGAAGACATAAGATGAACAAAATGTTTGGAACAAAAAATATTTGGATAATATTTTTGTAAAACTTAGTTTATCTTACAGAGGTAAATTTTGGATTTAAAACATGCAAAATAACATAGAAGTCCAGCAACTTAAAAGATTTGACAGTGAAAATTCTGTGGCTGCTCCACCCTGTCCTACATAAACGTTAAAATGAACAGTAGCAGGAAGGCATGTGTGCTCTTAGAACAATTTCTTCTTGTTTACAATTGCAGTAGGCTAAAATGACTCATCGTTCTGTACAAAATGAGAACTGTGTGCTCACAAAAGATGTTTTGGTACTATCTGAAAAGTTTTAGTAAATTAGAATGTCAAAATGATATATGCGATTTCTTTGAATATAAATTTGAAAATCATGGTGCCTACAAGAATGTGAAAAGATATACAATTTCTTGGAATTCTGTTTCATGCTGATAAGTTAGGGGATAACATCTGTTTTACTTCATAACTGTTCAAAGGGCAGGTGTTATAAAACTAAATTAAGACCATTGCAATACTTATCCCTCAGGAATTTCTAAAATAGAACATTTTCCAGAGTTATAAAAAATATATGTAGCATTTCGGAAAATGTTAAGAACTCTTTTCATCACGAGTGTCTCCTTCTACATGTAGTAAATACAGAGAGTTTTTATGAAAAGTTCCTATATTAAAACCATAAACTGTAAAGGCATCATTTTCATAAGTTTCATGTACTAACCATGTGTGGGACAGTTTTAGTGATAATTTCAAAGACAGTAGAATAAGACAGGCACTTTGTGCTTGAAAGTTACTCAAAAAATTAATTGTAAAGTGCAATTCTGGTCAAATTATGTTTTGGCAGCTATTATAATGCCTATACAAAGAATACAACTTTTCTCAGTTTAATAAAAAAAGTTTTGCTTTTCTCTTCCCTTTAAATACTTTATTTAAGTAAGTTATCAAATCAGTTGGAGAATAATGCATGCAATACATAAACACAAATTCCAATATGCATTACAAAAGATGTACATACACCATGAAGGATTTAATCTATTCTTCAGCCTCAGTGCCAAAATACAAGCTGAGTTCACTTGAAAAAAACAAGGTTAAGGGATCTTAGGCAAAGAACGAACCATTCTGCTTGTCTGCAAATGCAGTGAAGTAGATAAAGAGGCTAATATGTTTGCTTCAGGAATGAAAATCAAATGGAAAGAAGACATGTTCCTTCCTGCAAGTATTCTCCATAGAACAAGCTATTAGAAAGGAAAGAAGTCTAACCCTCTTGGCTACTTAGAAGGAAACATTCCAGGAAACAATATTTGTGTTTTGTGGTAGAGGGGAATACCAGCATCGAAGAGGGTTTTTGACTTTCTTTGAAGGTCATGAAAGGGCAGAGCAACAAGGATTTTTAAAGAACAATATCCTTTCACATCAAAATCAAGTATCAAAACACACCACAAAATATACAGACGAAAGCATAAACCACAACTTTACCAGAGGTTTCTGTATTGCCCCCAAATTTCCACATAAATGAAGACCTAACTAAACAACCATATCAGGTCCATCATGGAAGCCATTTAGTATGAATAAAAAATCTAACCTAGATCTGTGTGCAAGCCTTCTGATGCTGTTAAAGGTGGTCTTGCTTTGCCGTGTTTCACACAACAAGAGGAAAACACACAGGGAAGGAAAACAGTCCTTCCCTTTGTAAAAATCAAAATTCAGTGTACCCAAGGGCTCTGAAATAGTACCTTAATTCCTCACTGTATATGGAGCTACACAAAGGTACAAATTAGGGAAATGAAAAATATAGTCAAAAGTCTGAATGGACAGTTATCACAGCCTCCTATTTTCACTGAGATTTATTTAATGAGTAGAAATACAAATATACCCATAAAACTTGCGTGAAATATAAATTTTGAGAAATTGAATGGGGTCAGAAGTGTTGGCTCTTTCCCTGTGTTTGCTGTCTTTTCTCTATGGGTTTGGCAGAGAAATTCATTAAGTTCATAATAGAAATTTTTGCTACTTCGCAACAGCCCTCATTATGAAAGGGATTTATAAAACCCATGCTGATTATAGCCATGGGGGCTTTCTTACAGAAAAAGCAGTAGCTGGACAGGTAAGATTCCTAGAATTTCAGGCAGAGTGTAAATGAGAGCAGAATAGGAAAAGACTCGTTAACTTCTGAGAAGAAAGTCCCCTTTTGTCACTTTGACCTGTCACTGCTTGAAAAATCACTTACATCAAAGACTATTTCAGGGGCTTTGCTACAATTTTAGCCTTAAAAGAGGTGTTCGAAATTTCTGAGGCAGGTCACTAGAGTTTATTTGAACTACAAATAGTAGTATAAATAGTAAAAATAGCCAGCTACTCGATAGACCAAACAAACCTATAATCAACTTGCATTGTTATTAAAACAAAACTATTTTGGCCACGTGGAATCTAAAAGAAATCCCATGTGAATTAATATATTAAAACAGCCAAGTTTAACAGCAGTGTTTACGACTTCATTTCCAAAGTAAATGTCATCAAAAAAGACTTTATCATTGCTTTGATTTCTGTTTTGCAAAGAAAAATTCCCGAGGGATTTTGCAGGCTTAAAGATGAGAAATGCTCCGGAATTTAAACAAATTTTAAAATGTTGTGTGCACTTCATTTTATCATAGATCTGCACTCTACTTTGCAAAAATATCATATCAAGTGATAAGGGTCAAAGTGCAATCACTTGGCCAAACATCCCAATAACCCACCTTGGAACAGCTGTTAATTTAAAAGACAAGTTAGAACAAGACAGCACCAAAGAAACAATAGAACAGCAAGTCAGATGGAAGACAAAGGGCAGAACTAGAAATCTTTAAATTAAATGTTAAATTCTTCTCTCATAAAGTTGATTGGATGCATATAATACATAAAATTTTCCATGTTGTTTCTCTTTGTATTTCAACCATTGCATTTCATCAATTCTCAGAAAAAGCTAAGCAGAAATGCATGATTTTAAGTTTCAAATGCTGGTCACCTTTATACTCCTGTGCTTTATAAAAAGAAACAAAGCACTGGTCTTTCTGTCAGGGAGATAACTTCACCGTTCTGGGAAAATTCACCTAACTTTGGCCACCCTGTTAAAAATAAACCAGTTTGAGAAAATCAAACAAAATTGTCTGTGTCCACAAAAAGAATGCTCTCCAGAACCTGGAATTAAATAGAATTGCCCAAAATTGTCTATGCATCTGCTACCAATAACTATCTGTGAAACCCACTGGCTACATACCTCATTCTTCTCCAGCATTACTCCACTGAGAAAATTGCAACTTTCTATTGATTATTATTATTGATTATTTTGTTAGCTCAACACATTTGCTTAGCAATTTGCAGGGTTTCCATCCTTTGAGTCTGTGCTTCACTGTGATGCTGCACTAGGGAGTTTGGGGCTTTTGAGTTCTCTTTTTTTAAGCTAAGAAATAATCCACACAAAAATACATTAAGAAAATATGATTTAAGTGTAAAATCACCTACTTAAATGTTAGGAACTGCTTCAGGTTGGTTGAACTGCACCTTCAGGCTGGTGTGCAAAAATGCCGATCAGTCACAAATGTACCTAAAATACATTGCATGTCTAAACATATGAAACGTTTAATGCCAAGTTCAGCAAAGAAATTACACCATGAATGTCCCAAGCTAGACACTCAAAATTTATGTTTCTTTTAACCTGATTTTTCTGAACAGTATTCAAACTTCTTAATACAGTGTAAGCTCACAAGACTGATGTGCAATTCATAATACCAAATAGCTTCCCTTTGCTGGCAAAATTGGCAGCCAGGGCCTAGCAGGCCTGAAGAGTGATTGCCTTAAACCACGAATTGTTATCTTGAACTGAGATCACAGTAGATAGTGTGAACACAGTCCTTTATATCCTTGTTTCTGCTTCGTTAAGTAAGTTAAATAATATCTCCTTCTTTTGCAGAGTTGTGGTGAAAATGAGTAATTTGAGACATTATTGATGGATACTATAAGAAGGTGGATGGGGGATTAATCACTTTCTCTGAAAAGCAGAATTTGAATAATGTGAAATATATGTGGTGTTGGATTGTTTTATTTTCACTGAATGAGAATTATTGTTTTTTATCAAGGACCATAACAAAATGGGTGCTATTTTACACTATGCTTCACAAGAAGATGTCTTCTCTGAAAAGTCTCTTAAAAACTGACCACATTTGCAATTTACTAAAATGTAAAATCACTACTACAGTAATTAAACCCCTACTCATCATCCGTTTACTTACTTTACTGACTTGCTCATTTAACAGAATTTGGGATTTAGCTTCTCTTTCTTTCCGATATTGCTAAAGTGGAGCTTTTTAAGAATAAAATTTTGGAGACTGAGCTCATGGAATGGTGGTTCTGTGAGCATCTGCAAATTTGTTTTAAGTTAAACATAATGGCTATGAAACAGTGGCACCTATTAATGGCTCACACCCCTTGCACCTTATTGCTATATTATCAAGGTTGACCTGGGAATTCTCAAAACCACAGAGAAAAAGGGAGTCTCTGCCACAAATCTTCCTTCATTTAAATCATATTATAGATCCTCAAGAACTTTACTTGTAGCAGTTGGAACAAAAGCCTGCTTATGTGATAAAGAAGTGATAAGAGAAGAAAAAATGATGAATTAACAAATAAGATTTTAAGAGGGTTTTACATTGACATAGAATATCTAAATTTATGAAACAAGAGGAATGGGAGATGTCTGTACACAGACTTTTGCACCAGCTGATGACCAAACTTCAAAAACATAATATGAAAGACTCCAAGCATGAAATCCTGACTTACTATTGAACAACAACAGTGAAAGATTTGTCATTTATTTCACTGTGGACAGTGATGTATTCAAGTTCCCAGTGGGATTTAAGAACATTATGGGCAAAATTATGTTTTCATTTACTGTGAGTTTATCCCACAAGTACCTGGAAAGGAGGAAGCATGGAGAAGAATCTTGCATTACTGTAGGTTTCTTTCCCTAAAGAAACTGGAACGTTTTCATTATAAGCAGTAGGAGCTAGTTTTGCATCCCAACAAAGACCTAGAGAGAGAACTCTCTCCCTCTTTAAAAGTTGCTGTCTTGCATGTAAGTTAATTTATGCTTTATTATAATAAAACTATTTACAAGCTTAATAAGAATATTTACAAGCTTTGACTCAGAGCTCTGCCTCCTCTGTGAGACACTACCATGTCCTCCCTTCCTGCTGGAGCTGTGGCATGATTCCATGCAGGAAGGAATGCAAGACTCTCAGGGTGAGAAAATTGTCAGGAAAGTGGAAGTTCAGCTGGGGGGAGAGAGAGAGTGGGAAATCTATGCTTTGCTCCCTAATCTTTTTATTTGCATTTTAAATGTCAATGCATGCTTAATATAAAAAGCAGAAACATTAATGTAAACAGGCACCAACACCTTGCAAGTGCCAGAATACTCCCTAAATAAGCATATTTCCTTCTGGGTTTTCTCATTCTATACCAGAGCCTGGAATTTCTCTTTTTTCTTTACAGTCAGACAGTTTCAGAGGAGCAAGAAAGTGCCCTCCAACCAGTGCAGCCAATAATTTGGTGACAAAGACATTTTCCAGGAAAGCAGTGAGTTTCAACTCCATTCAGTTAAGAAGTACACCAAATCTACGTCTACCACTTTCTGGGTGAAAAAATACTCTGAACCAGCAGGTACTATAGGCACTTCTTGCAGTAGGGTTTTGAAATAAAATAGTGTAGGATACTCTATCTTTTCAATATCTAGATGCAGGCAGGGCAAACACTGGGGGAATGTGGATACAGCTAACTGAGCTTTAGCCCCTACCCAGTCTAACTATTGGGACATAGAGCCCTATCACAGCAGGGAAGACTCTGTGTGTAGCACCAACCCACTGCCACCGTCACCGTTACAGTCACAGTACTCACTCACCGCAGCAGACACAAACTGGAGATAAATATATGAAGAACTTGCCTGCCACATATACGAAGTATTCTTGCTCCGCTACGGCATGGGATGTTAGGCACATTCATCTACTTACTGTTTCTGAGTTGGCTCCTATTCAGAGTCAAAAACGTTCTAATAATCTTTTAAAGGTTCTGATGTTCCCATGCATCAAAGAGGGAGACGAGGGATGTAACACATGGTTCTGGACCTGGAACACCAGCAACTGGCTACATAAAAGGCATAGTGACACCTGCTTTTTGTGGCTTCCAAGTCTTTTATTGTCCTTGGCAATTTGTTGTGATGTTAATATCTTAAATGTATCCATTTCCCTCTAACTTACAGTTATATGCTTTATGCTTCATGCTTTGTAGAGCCTTCTCTACACCAAATAAAGGCAGTGTAGGCATTTCTCTTTTTTTACTACTAACAAACACTAATTCAGTGAAACCTCTCATTTACATTCACCTTGATCTTTTGAAATACTGTCTTTATACCCTGATTTTTGGAGGAATTCCAGGCTTTCTTATACTGGTTTTCTAATTTTAATGTACACAAAGAATTTAATATACTAGCTGCCACACTTTTAGTTACCTATTTTTAAAAAGTCCTCTCTTCTCTTTTTTTGTTTCCATCCTAAAATTCTTCTTAAAAAAAAACAAAAAACAAAAAACCTGCCAAAATAATTTTTAGCTTGTATAATAGCTGACCCAGGTCTCCACACAGTTTTTCTCTATGAAAATCGCTATTTTATTCTTGATAAAGCAAAGCCAAAAGATCCGGCTGCTTTATAAACAGCAAATATTTGAATTATAAGATTAGGTGGGAAGACACAGCTTTCTCAGTAGAAGAGATGACCCATGCACTCTGACACTTTCTCCAATACCCATGAAAACAGTGGCTACTCTGGCTTTCTAAAGTTTAGGGAGTGTCCGAGAAGTTTATTTCCATCCTACCACAGTCTCAGTAACTAAGACGTTTACTGCATGCTGTCATGAAATGGGAGAAGGAGCCTGTGAAGGATTTTGCCTGACTGGATGATTTTTTTATATATCATATTCTTTCTGTATGTCTCTCTGTCTTTCTATATATCATATACCACAGTGCTTTGGGTCCTTATCCCAATAATTCACCAGCACACTAAAAATAATATTTTATTTTTCTCCCTAAAGATAGACTATTTCAGGCCTTTGAATTTACAAGTTAGGTAACCTGAAGAATCATGCAATCATAGAAGAGTTCGGGTTGAAAGGTGGTTCTCGAGGCGATCTGGTCTAAAATTCTCCTGAGAGCAGGGATTTAGGTTAGGTTATCCAGGGCTCTGCCAAGCCAAGTCTTGAGTAATTCCTGTGAGGGACATTCCACTACTTCTCTGAGCAACCTATTCCAGGGTTTAGTTTTTCTCATGGTGAAGAAAATCTTTCCCACATCCAGAGGGAATTTCCCCTGAAGCAATTTGACTCTGCTGCCTCTTGTCCCTGTCACTGTACATGCCTGAGAAGAGAGCACCTCCTTTTCCAGCATAGCTGCCTTTTCAGGTGCTGGAAGACTGCTACTGGATCCCCTCAAGCCGCCTCCTCTCCAAGCTGAACAAACTCCATTCCTCTGATGTTTCTTCTAGTGGAATTCTTCACCCACTGCTTTCCACTAACTTACTCGGGAAGCTCACCTACAGTAGCATATTGAACAACATTGCTTCTGAATGTATTTGGAAAGTAAAGAAGAATCCCTTCAAAGCCTTCAAAAATAAAATCAGCTTCTCCCAACAGTCTTAACTCCCTGAAGAAATTTAAAGTTATTCATTTACTAGGTCACTTTTCTTCAGAAAAAAAAGCCAGCCGTCAAAGTAAACAGCTTTAAACCTTGTAAAATTGCACAAGTGGGTCAGACACGAGCTGTGTGTTAATATATATTTGCATGGAAGAGAAGGAAAGAAGAATGAAAGGCTGGATTCAAAGGGAACTGGCTTCTGAATTATTTTTAAGGATTTACAGTCCATGAAGACACCATGTGGAGTGATGCAGAATAACAGGCTTAGAAGTTGAGTACAATAAGAACTGGAGTTATAACCAGCTTCTTTTTAACAAGTCTGAGATCATTTAGGCCCAGAATTAAACTTTCTATACTCTGAAGGAAGAGAGAGAGAGACAATACAGGCACAGGAGAACAGAGAGTTATCAGATGAGATTGTTAGGATATGGTACTGCAGTACTGCAGTTAAAATGGCATTTCCTCACCTCATTCTTTCTTTGCAGGCCTCGATACACATTTGTAGCCTAACAGCTGCATACTATTTTTGCTCACTGTTGGACGGGGACTGTCTCAACCACAGCATTTTAGGTTGTATTTCACATTTTAATTCCACTGCAGCTTAAAAACAGCTTAAGTAGTCTATTTGAATCTGATTTTGAGAATAGCTGTTTTACTTAGGTTATGACAAATTGTCTCCTATGGAGCCCAGGGCATCAAGTAGACAACCCTGAATGGAAACGAGCCCTATATCTTTAACAAAGATTGGCAGAAACTATCTGCTTTGAATCCTTATGTTTTTAAATAAACCAGCAAAAACCAGAAATAGTTCTAGAAGTCTCCGCAAAGCTTCTCTTCGATCAGTAGCCACAGAATTTGTTTAAAATACTCTTTAAGAATGACAGCATTGCAACGTATAATTAAAAATAAAAATTGAGGTATTGTCTGAGATCCAGTAATGTGACAGTGTAAGAATGCCATTGCCATTAAACACACCATAACACACACTATTAAAATGTGAATGAGGAGGAGGCAGAGAGGCGCACCAAGTGCAGAGAGGCGCAAAGAATCCCATAGCAACAGACCAAAATAGACGGATCCTACAAGATGCAGACAACATCTGGAGGTTCCCACACAGCCCCTTTGCAGCTCTCCCTCCCCTTTTTGCAGGGACAATCTGGATGGCAGATACATAGGAGCAGGTACACAGGAAAAAATAAAAAAGATAATAAAAGAGACAGGAAGAATAGTTTAATTTATGGATCTTCCAAATCTGTATCTCATGGAAGTGAACCATGTAAAGAACAGAATATGTAGCCTAAAATGTGAAAGTACTAAATCAGACTACTTAAAGACTTATTTCTCTTACTTAAAGAAAAAAGCTCAGCCTGCAAGGTATCCATACAATTTTTTTAAACTTAAATAGGAAAAAACTGTAGCCAAAAAAGGAAATATTGCAAAATACAGATCCAGCAGAGTAAACAGCCACAGAAAGGATAAAAACAGAGCCAGATTTAAAAGGATAAAAATAGAACCTAATATTTCCTTACCATTTAGAAAAGTGGTAAAACGTTCATCATGTCATAGCCAACACTTGCAGAAACCGAGTAAAGGCTTAAAAACTAGTCAAATCAAAACTCCCTGAGGAATTACCATTTTTTGTCTTGACGAACTTCAATAAAGACAGTAAGAAGATGGTAACTAAACAACAAGAAAGAGCTATGAAGACAGGCCTAGGATCTGTACAAGATTAAGCTCTAGAATAGACACAGAGGATTTTTCATGTTAAGGTACTGTGGCTAACATTTACTGAAAAGAGAAAAATATCCCAGAACTTGTTGCTCACTTAATGAGTGATTAACAGCAAGAAGCAGGTCTAAAAGAAACCAGGATGGCGCTTTGTTGCTCTAATAATAGTAGACTTCTGATGTTCATTGTGTACTATGCCTATTATGATTATTACTAAAAAGGCTGCAGGGATTCAATACGGCTCATTGTGAACAAGTATGGCTGGTCCTTAAATTGATTTAATTCACTTATAACTTCCCTTCACAGCTGTAATAATTTCATGCAAGCAATGGCAAGCTCAAAGCTATTGTAGTCACTGTGAGTTCTCTTGAACAGTCAAGCAATGTAGTAGTCAAGAATATTTTCAGTAAATCTAGAGTATTATTATTAGCAGTGACAAACACTAAAGGAAAGAGGAAAATAATGGGTCTAACAGCAGTGTAAAAATGGTGCCATGTTTTTATGTTCTTACCAATTACAATCTTATCCCTTAAATTATCAGCATTTGTAACATTTTAACTTTAGGCTAACTGAAATCCTGTTCTCATTTATACTACATCACATCATATTGTGCTGTTTGTCTAACATCCTGTAGAGGTGAACTCAAGTGTTTAGTTAATCTGTGCTGATACAGACATTTTCTTTCTTGGTTCACATGCACAAAAGTTGTGTGTGTCCCAAAAGGTCTCCATTTTTCCAACAGTATTCGCTTGGTCTAGAAAACTGTATTATCTCTACCTACATGTTTTGCCACAGCATCTGCATTTTAATTGCTGCTTCACAGTTTCTTTAAGTTTCTCATTGTATTTAGGAACATAAGAAACATATGCTGGGTACTGTGTCTTTCTCAATGCTCTTCATTAATTAGTAAACTTTTTCATGAGACAGCACTGCTCTCATTGACTTGACTGGGAGAAAAGGAAATCCGAGCTCGTATGTCTCCTCGGCAGATTGTACGGTACACATCTTTTTAATGTCTCTTCCTTGGAAATGCCTGTTCTCCCACATCCTATCTCTTATCATGTTTGTTCCCCCCTCTGTTACCTACAGTTATGTCTTTTTGGGGATGGGATGGGAAAGTGAATTTAGAAGTCTGTTTGGTTATTCTAAATACAANAGACAAAAAAGGAACAGCTGGTTTACAAACATTTCAATAGCTTAGGCTCGGCTACGCAAGCACAGAAAAAATATTCTCCCAAGAAATTGTATTGAGAAAATAGTTCCAGGCATTCTGTTGTTTCCAGCTGGGCTTAGGGTGCCTTATAAGCAGAACTCATATTTTCTTAGGCAGAACTTGTCTCAAAGACATGTTGGAAAAGGTAAGGCCATAAATCTGTGTCAGGTCCAGACGTGCAAGACTCTGGTGCCTAAAAGTCCTCCCAGCTTATTTTTAGAAATGGTTTGTGTAGGCAGTTTGAAGTAATACATTAGAAGAAAATCACTCAATGTACATCTGGTAAATATGTGATCTATAAACTATACATAAAAAGCACAGAGCTGAGGACCAGAAACTGTGGCTCAAAAATTTGTTAGAGAATTTTGCTCACAGGTCATAAAAACAGTCACAAGCATGGTCTCCTGCTATTTGAGCCTATAGGATTAAAGCTATCTATGTACATTTCTGTATAACCACGTGTACTTACCCTCCATGACAGCTTCCAAACAGCTGAACACAGAATACAGATGCAGATTTCATGACTTTTCTGTTTATCAAGAAATATATTTCTCATTACACAAGATATTCAGAACAGTTTAGAATTTTTCCCTAACATCGATGCTTAATGTTCGAAATAGGATTATTTTTTTTCTCAGTTAGAATCAGGAAATTTAATAGAGCGTTTTCAACTACATAGAAAATTTACAGACACAAATACATACTTCCTTTATTCCTTCAGGACCATTTGTTTCTATTAGTCACATTCCAGGTATTTGTTTTCCTGCACTTTCACATGTTTAATTTGATACCCCTCTTCTTGGTATCTCTCTGGTATCTTTCCACTCTTTTTCTGCCTCTATATTCTTTTCTCCTCTGCACCTTTTAGACCTTACTATCACCCAGTCCCTTAAGACATTAACATTTGCTTTCATCTTTGTCAACACATAATTTTCTTTCAGTGTCATTAAAATTTGTAACCCTTTTCTAAAATTCCTGCCACAGCTTTATTTCCTTTTTCCCCTTAATAGCACTATATAAAATTATTCTTCATCATCTTAATTTTAGTCAGAGCCTGGCCTACTCATTACTCTTTCAAAAAATAAAATAAAATAAAATAAAATAAAATATTAAGTAAAAGTTTAACTACTTCTTTATAAATATACCTTACATGAAAAATTGTAAGTACCATAAACCAGTGTCCTCACCCTACTGTTCAGAATATCCAAAGGGAAATTAATACAATGTGTTTATGAAGTGTTTAGAAAAATATTCAGGCAACCCAACATAGTATTACAAAGTTCTGTCATTCTTAGATGCCTGAATTAAACCGGTTATATGCCTTACACAGTATGTAAAAAAATACTTGTTGAAGAAACACAAAGAACTTGGGAATAGTTACTTGAAATCAAAATCTAGGCTTTGGACTTCTATTATTCAGGATTACATCAAGGTCAACTGTAAGTTCTGACTAAAAGAAGCAATTGTTCTAGTAGTAGAAAGCAGCCACTACAATTTTTAAAATGTTCATAGTAACACTGTGACTCTGAGCCCTGCTATAAACGGGAGCTATGCGGCATGAAATTTTCCATGAGTATCCTAGGAAAGAAAACGCAGCAGTAAACATCATTAGTCAAGCGAGACCTACACGTCATAAGCAACAGGCAAGAGTCCAGGAAGGCCACAAGGTTAAAATGCTTTGTTTGAGTAATTATAGGATTTGAAGGATTAGGCTGAACCAAAAGATTTAAGGACATGGAAGGATTAAAGGGAGAAATAAATAAATTACATTGAAGAGAACGAAGGTATAGAAGGCAGCACAAAAAATATAGTACCTTCAGTAAAGTTTTTGAAACAAGAATTGTTAAATAAAATAGTCGCAATGGAAGGCAAGATGATTGTGCTGTATTTGTTTGCTATTCAGTAACAGAATCGGCAGAGACAAATATTTTTTAAAAAAGATCTGTATGTTTCTGAGATTAAAGACCTAACAAAACAAGCACATATTTGAGGTGAAATGTCTTAGCCAACTTCTTTGTATCCCAGAATGTAAAGTCATTATGTACTCTGTAGCTGCTATGAAAGTGAAATCCCGGTATACAAACCATCAGTGAGATCACACCCACCACAGCCTGTTGTTGAAATCTGAAGATCCCTGCCCTACACACGGAAAATGAATTCCAATCTTTACTTTACACCACTCAGAGGTACAACATTTTACAAAGCTTGCAAAACTTGTTTGTTTTAAATGCCTGCTGTCCTTGTAAGCTATTAATAGTGAGAATTAATAAACTACATTTGTTCCAAAGAAAATCTACAGGCTCTGTTTCTCAATATTGTGGATGAGAAAAATTATTCAAGGGTTATGATGCCTGGATGATCCATAGCTCATGAGGTAGGAATTTGCCAGAAGATAAAACCACCGCAAGATAACCATAGGTATACAGCACTAAACATAAATGAATAAAGGGAGGGACCGGGGGACGGGGGATGGGACGGTGTATCTGTGTGTATGAAAGAGACACTCACAATTGCAAGAGAGTATCAATTTCAGCAAAGCTATGAATGAGGCTTGAAAAATAGATACCAGCTTTTATTTGGAGATACTTCAGGTATCTTAACAATACCTCTCTTTTCTTCTTTTTTGGATAATCTTTAAAAATAAACAGCATCTGGGCATCTCAGTAAGGATGTCCGAGAGAAGTTCAAGAGACTAAGAGAAAGCGCGAAACAATAAGGGGCAGCAAGCAAAAGAAAAAATCAGTTACTGAGAAAGAGAATAAAATGAAGCAAGAGGAAAGTATTAAGCACGTAGATGCCTGAAGAAACTGGAAAAAGGACTCAAAACACAAAGGTAAGACAAGAGAGAACAAATTAACAAAATACGCATGTTCTAGATGTATGTTTCTTGCTATTCCCTCTTTCCTGAAGCCACACTCGACCTCAGCTAAGAGAGTACGACTGTGTTTGACTGAACTGTACTGCCCGGCCTAACGAAAAGCCCACGGAAACTTATCCCCCCGCCGGGCCGGGCCGGGCCGGTTTCCGATGTGCGGAGCCGCGGGGCGCTGGGACCGGGCGGGACCGGGCGGGCAGGGCCGGTCTCTGGGCACCACCTCCTGGTCAGAGGCAGGAAAGCAGGAAAAGCTCACTTTAAAAATAACTTTTCGTTCATTTTTACCGGACACAGCATGGTTTTTATGCGAAGATGAATGCATGCTGTATTATTATCTCATCCTATTATCAGTTACGGGTGTGAAACGATGATAATTGCCCTTCAGAAGTCTGATTTCAAACAAAAACAGTGTTAGCAACCCAGAAAATCAGATCCTAAGTTCTTCATACATTTTCTTAAATCTCTTTATTAAGGGCTAGGTGTTTAGTTTCTCTCAAAATTAGCACCCTAAAAGCATAGTTTTGCTTCAGGAAAATTAAAGAAAGCCCTGAAGTGGTTAGTATTGGTTTATGATTTCCATATTAAAATAACAGACTACAATTACAAATAGTAATTTTCAATATAACCTTTTTTTAATATTACAGTTGGGTTTTTTCTTTCTCTCAAGTGGCTATTTAACTGGACATTTTTTGTTCAGATAGCAAATTGCTTCAGAAGATTATGGAAATTCAGACACTAGTCCAATTCACAGATTCTATAATTACATCTGATTTTATTTCTAAAATAGATAATTTTTCAGAAGTGCCATGTTACAAAGAATTCCAATGTGGGGTACTGATTCGTAATCTATTAGCCATTAAGTCAGCCTGAGCTAACCTGTCTCGGGTTGCGATAAGGCAAAAAACTCTTTATATTTGAATAAAGCATCTCTTGCAGTCGAACTATGCCATGTTCAAGTATTGCCATCATATGCCAACCAGAAAGGATTCTGATGTTGATATCTGCTTTTCTGCATCGCAGAAGAATCAAGTCACTTTTCTCACAAGCTGCTGTCATTTTCAGCCAAGAATTGTCAGCTGTTTGCTTTTTAAAAAACTAGTTTTCCATAAACTGATTATTGCCAGTGAAACAACATCTCTTGACAGCGCACACTAACAAATTTTCCTGTGCTCCCTTCATTGTGCTGAGGTTTGTAGCGGGATTTTTAGTCCTCAGGCTCATTTGGAGCTGTTTGTGGTGCAATAATTCTCACAGTAGATTTGTTGAGTTTTTTTAATTGCAAACCTGTTCACCAGTAGCAGGGATGACTACTGATTTCTCATATGGGTCACTGACCAGACACCAGATGGTGGAAATATTCTGTTCCTACTAATCTGGCCCAGAGTTTGCAGTTAGGAGGTGAAAATCTTTATCCCATTACCAACTGCCTGAGCCATCCTGTCTCCAACCTGCAGGCTAAAGATTAAACAGTTAATAGTCTTGAAGTAACTACCACCCCCTCAAATATCCCATCTACTACACATCCCAGACATCTACTGGGTAGATCTAAAAGGAGATCCATAAACGTCAGTACACTTTACTGAATTTAAATTATACCTAAGAAGGAATAAAAAAGAAGCAAGACTGGTAAAGTAACAGCATCAATGGGGATAGTACTACTTATGCAACTGCTGGAAGGGAAAGTTTACTGCAGACAAAATACCAGCAAAAACAGAAAATACAAGTAGGCTGTTTGTGAGAAATGCAATCTGGAAAAAAGGGGGAGGACATCATAACAAGGAAATGCAAACACAAATAAAAGCCTGAAAATATTAAGATGCATCTCCCTTTTGCAGGATTCAGAAAAAAAATCACACTATCAGTATAACACTGCACAGTCTTAACACCTTAATCAGTTCTGAACAGTAGAACTAGATTTTTCCAGTGAATTTATCCATCCTGTCCTTACAATTTTCTTTGCCTTTGAACAAGTAATTTGCTTTGCTGCACATTCAAGCTTTGAATTTTTATACTTCAGACTTCGTGTCGCATCCAAAATCACTACCAAAATTTCTATTTTCCACCTTAAATTGCCAGAGGAACTACTGTTACATTTGTGAAGATGACACCAAACATATGATTTGAGGTTCAAGATAACTGCAAAGGAAAAAAATTCGAAGAACTCCTGAGCTTGTCTATATCCAGACTCAATCACTGCAATTCTTTAAAAATGCAAATGTGTTTAATACCAATATAAATTTTGAAAATACGAGAACACAAGAGGAAGGAGCCAGTAGGTTATTTTTTATATGTAGATATGTTTACATTTCTGTATGTTAGATCTGCATATATTTGGATCTGTATTCTTTTACTACTGCAGAAAAACATGATTCAGGTTACATATCATGATCTTATAAAATCCTATTACACCATAATTACCTTATCTAGTTAGACTCTTTTACCCTTCTGGAAGATTTGACTATTCAAATCTGTCAAGCAGCGCACAAAGAACGCATTTACAAGGGAACCATGAAAGTAACTGTACAAATTCTGCCCTTGAGAGAGGGGAAAGGGTAAGCATAGCTCCTTGGTGTTACCTTAGACCTCTTAGTGTTCATTTCTCACTTTGTGTTTCATACAGCTTCATTTACGGCAGGTACAGAAAGTCGTGCAATATATATTAGTGCTTGGTTGGTTTTATTTAGGATAACCTGCTTAATTAATTTACAACTGTGAAGTTCCTAAGAACTGAAAATACCCCATCTTTTGTCCATAAAGTCGTCCTATCACATCACACTATGTGTCATAGTAGTAGTACTAAAAAGCGGTGTTCTAAAGTAGATTATACAAACTGGAGTCTCTCACGGGTAATTCTTTTCCTTGAAAATACATAACTAGGCCTTGCCAAAAATTTTAAAATATTAAAAATTCCTCAAGTATACATTTTTCTATATTAGAATTGCAGCTAAAACCGTTTGAAGTTTGAATTGCAAATAATTATTTAAAAAGCATGAAATTATCTTTCAATAATAAAGTTTCAATAATAAGGTTGATACAGCTGTTCTGCCAAAATCCCCTGTTTATACCAGTGTAGCAAATTTGGCTCAAGAGGATTAAAATAAGCAATGTTTGAGAAGTACCACTTTCTTGATGCAAACTTCAAACATGTTAAAAGTATGCTACAAGTGTGGTATACTGGCACCCCTCTATTAGCACTGTGCAGAAGCAGCAACATTAGGTCTTTCCTCTATCAGTCAATTTTACACAAGTTACAAAAACATGAAAAGGAACGTGGCACTGCAAAAGAAAGTTTCAAAAAAGAATATGAATTTCCAGTACCTTGCAGTTAATACAAGAAACTCTGATTTTTTTCTTTCATTTAGAGAAGATAGCAGCAAAAAGTAAGTCAAAAGAAAATAGGCTAAGAAAAGTATTTAGAGAAGGTATAAGGATGCTTAGCTAAGAGGACTGTTTTTCCTAGCCCAGAGAGCAATGTCAAATAGATGAGGGTATGCATATCAAAAATGGAATCAAAGGAAGATACATAAAAGAAGTGGGAATTCTTCATGGAAATGACTGCAGCTGAGCCCTAGGATGGTTTACGTGTTAATATTAGCAGCTAGATGGTCCATGGTCATTGCTAAGTAGCCAGAGTACTGCTTGTGTGCTTCTGAAAACAGAACCCAGCCCTTGACAGAAATTACATTACTATTACAAAATTTGACCCCTATGTGGACTTGCAGAACAGCTTCTTTTCAGAAGAAGTATTTAATAACCAGTCCCAGTAACAAAAATATTATTCTGTTTGGCAACCTTGACTGAACAAACCTGTTGCTCTGCCCTTAAAAAGTTAAACATAAGATCACATCACATAAGAAGCACTTTTGCCACTGCCTAGTGTCAGCATCCAACTTAGCCACATTTAGCTGGCAATATTCTAAAATCCATTTGGTATCTAAGTATGTGCTCCTAACAAACCTCACAAGAAAGGTCTGTTTTGGAAAGCCCAAGCATTTTTCAGTGTGCATCATCTGGTAATTGTCATGTTTTCTAAAACAACATATCATCTGTTTCCTTTGATTTTTATTTTTTTTTGTCAGCACACACAGCTCAAATAAAATAATTTTTAAAAACCCTTATTGACCATATGTACCTGGATATCCGCGGCTGAAGTGCTCGGGTGAGTAAGAGTATATATATATTAAACACTATGCATACGGGACAGCTTGAACTGAAACAGCAACATCTGCAAAAATGAAGGTAAAAGTGACATTAGGATGATTAAGCAAACAGAAAAGCTATCCTGCAACAGGAGACTATGACTGTTAGGCTGGCAAACTGAAATTGTTGAGAGGATAGAATTATTCTCTCATAGCAAACAGACATGATAGAAGGTGAGAACTGTTTAAACTATAGGGTGATATTGGCACTAGAATAATAAATAGGACATGAATAAAATTAGACTGGAAATTAGAAAGGGTTCCTAAGCCCCAAGGCATTTTGGGTCAAAAGGAGAACGATGATGGTGAAAGACTCTAATGACTTTTAAGATTGATATGGTTATGAAACTTTTGCGATGAAATATTGCCTGACCAAAGGACTTCATTATATATTTGCAGCTCATATTTAGTGCTATCCAAAGCCTTCTTTGTATAGCAGTTTTGTGTCATAAACTGGTATCTTGTGGATGACCTTTTTTTAAAGTCTGATGATACCATAAAATGAGAAGTGGATCACAAAAAGTGGTAAGACAACCTCTGATTAAATCCAGATGGTCTTGGAATTGTTCAGACACTGAGGAAATGCTTTAATAACCAAATTACAATTTAAATTGTCATACCCAGTTAACTTATTGAAGAAAGGATGTAATTTGTTTAAGCTTGCCCTCTCGTCCCCCAAAATTGAGACTAAAGTACACCAGGTAAAAAAATTTCAGCCAAGCCAACACTTACATGTCCGTAACAGGGACAGATGAAGTCTCTATTTTACAGGGATGCTGTGAGGTTGCATGAGAAAATAACACACTTCAGGTCAGAATTTATGATGGGAAGGAGGGGCAAAGGAGGGGAGATGTGGAATAAATCTCACCTTTCCCTCCATTTATCACTAAAGCAGGCCATTTTTCTCACCAGCTTTAGGGATGAGATGCTATACCAGATCAAAGAGAGAATCTTAATGACACCCAAGCCCCAGGAATACTAAAGCTATTCATACTCAGCTATAATCTGGAGCTAGCGTGGATTTCTCAGCCAGTTTGAGCATCGCACGCTCATCAGCGCGCTTCGTCATTAGGAGCCTGCAGACACGGTCGGGGAGCGAAGGCTGCGAGGCTCCTGATACAATATAAATGCTGGAGGATAATCAGGCATCAGCAAGCTTTCCTTCGGCTGAGCAGCACCAAGCTGGAACGCAACACCGCACTCAACAGCACGGGCGGCACTGACAGCTGCAGGCCTGAGTGACGCCTGTTGAGCCAGCTTAAGAGCTGGCCTGCCTGTGCCTTTGCCTTTGCCTCTTCTCTGCCGGTGCTCCTGCAGCGTCCCGGCCCCAGACCGGAGAGACTGGGCCGCAACCTGGGAAGCTGAACCCAGCCTGGGGCCTGAGGAGGCTCCACTCCCGGCGGGGAGGTGGTGGAGGACGAGGAGCTTTTCCCAACAAGAAGCCGGATCCCACCGGCGCAGGTGAGACGCGGTCAGGCCAGGGGGCTGGCGGCCGCGGGGGGGGCCGAGGGCCCGGCAGACGGCGGGACCACGCCGCCAGGCGGGAAGGGCGGAGGAGGCCTGAGGTAGGGCGGCCGCGGCAGCCTGGGCGGAGGCGGACCTGGCCTGACCTCGCCAAAGAGGGAAGCAGCGGCGCTAAGGGGCTTATCGAGCAGCCCAGCCGCCGCACCAGGCAGGTGGCAGGCGGAGCGGAGCGGGTCGGGGCGGAGCGGGGCGGGGCGTGAGGCGGCAGCCGCCGCCGCGGCGGGGTGGAGCCCTCAGCCCCGGGAGGTGCGGGCGGCGGGGC